>VDFB02353493.1:321388756-321435825 GCA_007258455.2 Sequoia sempervirens
TTTACCATTATGTCATGGGTCTGTACTATGTATCATTTGTCAGGCTGCTCTAAGGTACCAGTGTTCCTCACCTAGAGGAATGTCAGAAACTTTACCTCACCCTTCACCCATAATATAAGTTAATGTTTTAACTTATATTGTTTTACTTTTTATTATGCAGCTCTATTTTTATGGGATCCCTTTAAAATAAATTTAAATTTTATTTTATTTATTTACTTTAAATATTTCTTATAATTTTTTAATAACTAAATATAAAATTTTAAAATTTCAATCTAAATTTCAATATTTTTTCATAGTACCCTATTTTTTTATAATAAGAATAATAATTAGTTGTTTTATCCTTTAGTGTATTCTTATAAAAAAATAGGGTACTATGAAAAAAATATAGAAATTTATATTGCAATTTTAAAATTTTATATTTAGTTATTAAAAAATTATAAGAAGTATTTAAAGTAAACTAATAAAATAAATTTAAATTTATTTCAAAGGGATCCCATAAAAATAATAAAAATATTAATAATATTATTTTTATGGGATCTCTTTGAAATAAATTTAAATTTTATTTTATTTATTTACTTTAAATACTTCTTATAATTTTTTAATAACTAAATATAAAATTAAAAAATTTCAATCTAAATTTCTATCTTTTTTTCATAGTACCCTATTTTTTTATAATAAGAATAATAATTAGTTGTTTTATCCTTTAGTGTATTCTTATAAAAAAATAAGGTACTATGAAAAAAAGATAGAAATTTAGATTGTTGTAATGCCCCGCCACGCAACCCTAGAGGAAGTTGCAAGACACTACTTAAACGTACCAATTTTTTTATTTTTTATTTTTTAATACAAATAACATGTAAGATGAATACACATTGCCAACAACCTCTAAGGCCACGAGACAAAGATTACATTAAAACCCAAACAACAATTAACATCAAAAGAAACCAAACATTACTCACTTACAAAATTAAGATTACATACATCCCAACAAGATAAATTACAACAAGGATAATAAATACCTCAAGATTCCAATTAACAACTTTTAAACAATATGATAACAACACTCATTCCCCGAATGAGGTAATTGTAATGCCTCGCCACGCAACCCTAGAGGAAGTTGCAATCCACTACTTAAACGTACCAATTTTTTTTTTTTTTGAAGTACAAATAACATGCAAGATGGATACACATTGCCAACAACCTCTAAGGCCATGAGACAAAGATTACTTTAAAACCCAAACAACAATTAACATCAACTGAAACCAAACATTAATCACTTATAGAATTAAGATTACATACATCCCATACAAGATAAATTACAATAAGGAAAAATAAATACCTCAAGATTCCAATTAACAACATTTAAACAATAAGGTTACAACACTCATTCCCCGAATGAGGTAAATTCAATAATCATGATTACAAATTACAAATTCCACCTCGATAACAAATGAGGGGTAATAAAATACAATAAGTACTGAGAGGACAAGGCATGAGAAGAAACTAATTCCCACGAGCTCTCCAACTGGAAGTCACGACCACACGAACAAGAAGAAGAAGAACCAACAGATTAAGATGCACGCCACCCAACCACGTGGAACCCAAAGGCCCCACTCCCTCCATGCTAGGAGATAGTAACAAGGATTTCCTAGACAAGACCATCTACCACTAGACACAGGCCAACACAAAAACTGAGCTGCCAACAAGAATATATACCACATCACTTAGTCACATGGTTACAATGCTTCCAGAGAACAAAAATGAGTACAATCACTGTACAAAATAAACCAATGGTACAACACCATACCAACTGCTATCATAGGAGGAGTGTCATCGCAAAGGTTGCATGGGATCTCCTGGCTAGTCTTCCTAGGTCCTGGCCCCCCTCTAGGGATATCCTGGAAACCTCAACTGACTCCCGGCCCCACATGCACACCAGAGCAGAATTGATTATCTCTCATAAGGACGAGATAACGATCTTGCCATTCCAGGCCTTCCCGACTCATCTCAAGTCTCGTACAAGCCCTTGAGCCAATGAGCAAGGCTAAATTATCTTATTTAATGTTCAAAGCTACTCTCTCCCTAGTAAGTTATTTTAATTTTCACTTAATTAACTGACTCTCACACGAGTTATCCTGGAACCACTTTGGGCCCAGCGCTCGTTTGAAAGCCACTCTCCTATCGACAACACATAACTCAACCACATGCCAAGGGTAGACAATGCACTAACACTTATCACAAATATTCAACACACTTCGATAGGTAACACATCACTACAGATGTCCAAACTAAAGTCAAGCGTGCACTACTCAAGGCTAACACGAGGTTGACTAACATAATGGTAACCCACATAACAAACTGATACACAACTCGACCTTAATCACGAGGTCACACAACCTGTACAAAGAACCAGGTTTCCACTAAAGTTTAACTCACACACAATCCAAGATAGAAAAAGCAAATTACAAGAGACATAAAATCATCTCAAGAAAAACACAACTGGAAGACTTACATGATCAACAAGGCCAACACGAAATCATAATGAAATCAAAGAGTCCCTAACCTCAAGGAATAAAGTCCAGCACAACCAAAGCACACTCGTGAATCATAACAATAATTTTCCAAATCATACCAACAAGAGATCACTTAAATCAACAATCATAGACACACACATTCTTTAAATAACTCGAGATCAATTTCAGCAAACAATCTTTCTTCATCAAATAGAAACCAAAGTACATATATGCATCATATATTTAATCCTTTACTGATACTTATAAATTCTCAACAATATAACTTTCACGAATCTTATCTATTCCTTTCAATAAAAGAATGAGCATCATTCCACAATCTATCGTTAGGATATTTTAAATCCAAGCAGAACAATGGTATAACGTAAAAGAAAACAATTAATAACTAACAATAATTGCACACACTTGAGGATTAATCAAATTTTATTGGTAACTGACGAAAGATTACATCTAAAAGTCTATTCCATTTCTTCGATTTATTCATAATGATCAAGCCATCTTTTAAATAATATTGCTTAAATGTAAAAACCATTTCACCTCAACTTCAATAAAAATAATTCATATTGAAATTCTTATATTTAAATATAAATATATATTAAGTATATATTTATTATTTAAATATACAAACATATATCAAAACAATGGTGTAACACAAATAATCAATTATTTCTCTAGTTCCACGATCATACACTATAAATGAAACCATTTGTTTAACAAAATAATCAGATTAACTAATAAGTCAATCAATTACGTCACACAAGAAATTAAGTAAATAGCTAACATTATTCGCACAAGCTCAATTGTAGCTCAAAGTACGTTGACAACCTAAGGAGTATAAACCAATAATTATGTTTCATTTCCTAATCACATATTTTAATAAAATCCACCTTTGAAGTAAAAGCACTTGATTATCTAAAATCTCTCTTTTAACTATATCCTTTGACTATTAAAATTCAACGTTCTAAATAATTCGTTGGAATATAGAATCAACTTTAGCTTTTATTTCACAACCAAATCATCTTAGGATAACCTATATTTTAAAACTGTCTATTTAATTTTATTTGACCCAATTATCCGTAATAATCAAAATCAATTACCTAAAAATCAAAATTTTGACAAGTAAAGTCCTCAGATTAACTAAATCCTTCGTTTATCTCTAAGTTTCACTATTACGTTCAAATTTCACTATTATGTTCAAAATCTAGATGTCTTAATAAATAACATTAAATTTAAATCATTTAATCCTTATTTCAACATGAAATAAATGAATATTTCAACTAAAAACAATATTTCTAATTACTTGTATTTTTTTTATTTTTTTAAATAAAAGTAAAATAAATACTTACCCATTTAAATCTTCCATTAAAATTCCCCAAAATCATGCATTATAATAAAACCCCATTATTCAAAATATATATTTTATTTTTAAATAAAACTAAAATTCCATACATATTTTATTATATATATATACAACATATATATTATAATATATAATATTTAAATATTATATATATTATAATATATATATTATATTTATATAATATAAATATATAAAAAAAACAACAAAAAAGCAAATTTACACCACGGATTTAGGGCACGCCGGCCGCCAGCCGCCGACCTCCATAGAGGAGGGACGCGGCCCTGGCCGCGCCTGGCCTCCCCTGTAGGAGGCGGCGTTGCCGGTGGCAGCACCTTCCCCATGGCTGTGGGGACGGCGCTGCCACAGGCAGCACCTCCCCAGGGGTGGCCGCGGCAGCCATGGCCGCCGCCCTCCCCAAGCCCTAAAAACATATTTTGTATTTTGTATTTTTATTTTTCTTAAATAAATTAAAAAAAACACAATAAAAAAAGCTGCCTCGTTTTTCCATTCTTTTAGAAAAAAAACCCGTAATACTTTTAAAATGAACATATCAATATATATATATAATATATATATATTTTACTCACAACATATATATATATATATATATATATATATATATATATATATATATATATATATATATATATATATATATATATATATATATATATATATATATATATATATATATATATATTATATATATATATATACAAGCATAAATTGATTCCAAAACCAGAATAAATAGAGGAAATTCATTTTATAAAATACAATTAAAACAAGTAAGAGTTTAATCACAGTTTTGCACAAATTCTTGATGGAGATTTTCAACTTCAAATTGATTTTTTTCAAGATCTTCACGTGTTCTTGTTTGATTCCTATTGTTAAATTTTGCACACTTGTTTTTTAATCTTTCCATGATTTCAAAAGGTTTCAGATTGGATTTCCTACCCTTCCATTCAAATTGAAACAAAGATTTCAAAGCTTCAAACAAAACTAGAATAAAACCTGTATTAAGAATTTGAAGAATAATTTGAGGAGGGATCTTTTGATGCTTTCAATCCTTTCCAATCTCCTCCTAAGATCTTCATCCTTCAACCAAGAATCCATCCCAAAAATCCCCAAAAATCCCTCTTTTTGCAACCAATATTTCCATAAGAGAGATTGAAAGAAAACCCTAATGAAAATATATCCTTTTTCCAAACTTCCCAAATTCAAATTCACATTCAACTTCTAATTCAAATTCAAATATAAATTCCAATTTCAAATTCAAATTCTAATTAAATTCAAATACAAATGCAAACTCACTTTCAAATTTAACTTTTCACAAATATCTTTCCCAAAATAGTCAACTTTTTTTAGAAAATATCTTTTCTACCCCAAAGTCATTGCATTGAAAACATTTGAATTTTTTTGTAATAACTTAAAACAATTTTCAAATTCCAAATTGAATTCAATATATTTTAACATGTTCTTTTCAACAAAAGAATTAAATCTTTTAACACTTTTAATTCAAAAGGAATAACTTAATTAATTCACACAATTAATTTAATTAATCAATAAAATAAATCTAATCTAGTATTAGATTATTTTATTAATTAAACTAAATTAATTAATAATGTAAGTAACATTCCTAGCATTATACCCAAATGCATTTTCCAAATTTTCATTTTGAACAAAGAGCATTTCAAATTGCAAAGAATTTATTTCCTCTATGATTTTCAGAAGTGAAATTAAAACACACTTATCATTTATTATATCACTAATTTCCCAACATCTCGATAAGACAAAACATTCATCATTTATAAATTTCAAAACTTATTTAATCACTTTTAACTTGCAACTAACATATTTAATCATTAATTAAACTATGCAAGTCATTTAATAAACTTTAAACTTGAAATTAAATAAACACTCAAGGGGAACTGACCAAGTTAAAACAACTGACCCTGATGACAACCCAACAACATGCTATGACTAGGGTGACGACTTGGTTCGGAAAACCTAGCTACTATCTCCCAATTAATTTTCATTGGTCAATGGACACGCTCAAACTTGGAAACCAGGTGGAGTCGATGTCATGTACCTGCCAACCTGCAACAAAGAGCATGTCGAATGTGCATATATACATCATATGATCAATCACACCGTGAAGAGGAAATCTTGAAATCATAGGGCACTCGCAAGCGAGTGATACAATCTGTCCCTTTCACCAATACCGTATCATTAACTGACGCATCTAACATCAAAGATAAGCTCAATAACATAAACATCATTTAATCAGATATATTCTGAGTTACTCCAAATCATGACATAAGGATAACATCAGAATAAAAGAACATCACATCAACATATAACTTCCACATCATAAGCATACTCAGACATACAAAGAACCTTGCCGATCCAAATATCCAAAACGGAGGGGTGTTACAGTAATTCCCAACAAAATGACTACAATATACAATTCCACCTCGATAACAACTAAGGGGTAATAAAATACAATAAGAACTAAGAGAACAAGGCATGAGAAGAAACTGATTCCCACGAGCTCTCCAGCTGGAAATCACGAACACACGAACATGAAGAAGAACCAACAGATTTAAGAAGCACGCCACCCAACCACGTGGAATCCAAAAGGTTCCACTCCCTCCATGCTAGGAGATAGTAACAAGGATTTCCTAGACAAGACAATCTACCACTAGACATAGGCTAACACAAAAATTGAACTGCAAACAAGAGCTTAGACCACATCACTTAACACAATGGTTACAATGCTTCCAGAGTCCAAAATCAAGTACAATCACTATACAATAAAAACCAACAGTACAACACTATACCGACTATTGTCATAGGAGGAGTGTCATCACAAAGGTTGCATGGGATATCCTGGAAAGTCTTCCTAGGTCCCAGCCCCCCTCTAGGGATATCCTGGAAACCTCAACCGACTCCCAGCCCCACATGCACACCAGAGCAGAATTGATTATCTCTCAAAAGGACGAGATAATGATCTTTCCATTCTAGGCCTTCTCGACTCATCTCAAGTCTCGTACAAACCCTTGAGCCAATGAGTGAGGCTAAATTATCTTATTAATGTTCAAGCTACTCTATCCCTAGTATAAGTTATTTTAATTTTCACTTAGTTAACTTACTCTCACACGAGTTATCCTGGAACCACTTTGGGCCCGACGCTCGATGAAAGCCACTCCCCTATTGACAACACCTATCTCAACCACATGCCAAGGGTAGACAATGCACTAACACTAATCACAAATAACCAAACACCTCAATAGGTAACACATCACTATGGATGTACAAAACCGAAACCAAAGCATGCACTACCCAAGGCTAACACAAGGTTGACTAACATAATGACAACCCACATAACAAACTGAAACATGACTCAACCTTAAGCCATAAGGTCACACATCTTGACGTGGTAACCAGGTATCCACTGAACACAACTCAAACACTTCCCAATTAAAACAATAACAGACACATGATGCACAACATCGTTTCAAGATAACACTTTGGAAGACTTACATAACATTCACTCTAATTCCCCAACATCGAAGATGAACAATCAAACACTAAAAGTATTTCCGACAATGAAGTGAGCTACTGTTCGGATTTCCTAAACCCAATCAAACACAGTATTCATGACTTGCATCTATCCAATCAATTGATCCCATCTCTTTTCACGACACAAAAATATTCAAAGAATAGATCATTTACTCTAAATTACACAACCATATTCTAAAGCTAGACATTTCAATAAATAACATCATTGAATCAAAATCAATCCAATTAATAACTCTACATCCCACATTCATATAATGTAATTAAATCCACTTGTTTTATAAAGCATATGGATTAAATAAATTACTCTTTATTTCAACCTAGCAATAAATCAACAACTCAATCTCATATGATTCATTAAATCATTCGTTACTTCTAAGTTTTCTCATTTGTATTCTATATTTAAAACGTTTTGATAAGTAGACGTTTAGATCAAATAAATCAGTCCTTCTTTCAATTTGTAGTAATAAATCAACTAAATCTTCAACTAAAGGTCATCTCTACTTGAATACGAATACATTCCAACAAATACACCCAATAGTGCATACTCGATGTATATCCTGTTATATAATAAATACTTATATCACACTGTTGATATTTAAGAAACTATATCAATAATTTATATTTCATTTCCCCATCTCTTATCTTATTAAAAAAAAATCAAACCTTGAAATAAAAGCATTTGATTATCTAGACTCTATCCTTTAAAATAAATCATTGACTATTAAAAAAATTCAATGTTCTAAATAATCCACTTGAATATAAAATCCACTTTTGCTTCTATTTCGAATCAAAATCAGCTTACAGTTATCTATATTTAAATCCATCCCTTCAATTTCATTTGTCACGATTATCCGTAATAATCAAAACTAAATTATAAATAAATCGTGCTTTTGATAATTAAAATATCTGATTAAAATAAAGCATTCATTATCTCTAAGTTCTACGATTACATTCAAAAATCAAGATATTTTAATAAATAAGCATTTAATCAAATTACTTAACCTATATTTCATCTAAGGATAAATAAATTAGTCAAAATCAATAATTTAAATAAATCCTTTGGTCAAACCTCAATTACATTTCCTCTATACTAAAGCAACAATCGATTTGATTAATTCCTATTTTTAAGATATCCAAATCATTATTTAAATATATACCTCTAAAATATTATTATAATAATATTTCAAGATTTCCAATCAAAACATAATTTAATGAATTTGATTGATTAAATGAACTCTATTTATTTCAACTGGATGATCAAAAATCACCTCTTCAGATGAATTGTATTTGAATTAAACACATCATACATATAATTTATTCTATAAATATTTCAATTTAATAAAACCTCCCAAGTAAAATTCCATTTTACTAATTTAATGCCAAAACAACCAAACATTAAATATATATATGTTAAATATATATTTAATTATCTATATATAATCTGATATATATATATTTTATAAATATAATACATATATATTATAATAAGTATATAATATATATATCATTTTAAAATTAATATATACATATTATATGCATATTATAATAAATATATATTATATATATAAAAAAATGAAATTAAATAAAACTTAAAAAAAATTAATAAATTTAAATTTGTTTTAAAGAAACAAAAAGGCCATCGGCCTTGGCTGCCACGCAGCCCCAACAGGGGACACGGCCCCTGTGTGGCTGTTGCGCAGCCTTACACAGGGGACGTAGCCCCTTTGGAGGCTGCTTGCAGCCCCCTCCCCACCATGGGGAGTGCTGCACAACCAGCGCCCCCATGGGTGGGTGATGGCTGTGGGTAGCCCCCACAAAACTTTTTTAAAATTTTAAAAAAATTCTTTTACAATTTCATTTTTTAAACGAAAATCAAAATGAAATTCAAACCCTTTTCTGGTAAAAACCAGAAAGAATTTCTCACAATTATTTGAAAGGAAAAAAATACCAAATGCATATATTTTATATGCAAAACATATATATTATTTCACAGCCCAATTTGGGCAATTTTTGAAGAGAAAAACTAAAAAGGAAAGATTTAAAACAAATTCCTGATGAATTTTCTGGGTTCTTTTCTCAAATGAGAAATAAATTAAATATTTTTATTTGAATCCTTCCTAGTTTTGAGTTGTTAGTTTTAAAACTAATTTTCACGGGTTTGATTTGAATCTAAGCAAGACTTCAAAGAATTTTCTCACAGCCAACAAGGATTTCAAACATACATCACAAAGATTTAATCTATTTTCAAAATGACAAGGCAAGAGCATGAAAAACCTTATTTTTCTCCAAGGTTTGCAACCCTCCACAATGGTGATTTCCAATTCCTCCTTGGATCCAGCTCAAGCAAAAATCTCCATCCTCTCACAAATCCAAAGCCACAAAAAAAACATCCCCAAACTAAAACCTCTAAAAATGAAATATAATATCTCCCCCAAATTCCAATTCCAATTCAAATTCAGATTTTTTTCAAATTAAATTTCAAGTTCAAATTAAATTCAAATTCATATTAAATTGTAAACTCAAATTCAAATTCAACTACAAATTCCAATTTCAAATTCACAAATATCTTTTACCAAAAAAGTCAACTATTTAAAAAAATATCTTTTCTACCCCAAAGACATTGCATTGAAAATATTTGGAATTTTAAATAGCTTAAACAATTTTCTTTCAATTTCCAAATGCATTTTGCAAAATATCCTTTTAAATAAAATTCATTTTCAACCAAAAGTTAATTAAATTTCTTTAACCAAATAAATTTATCAATTCACAAATAAAATTCTTTTCAACTTTTATTTCTAAAAGTAAAATGTAAAGCATAATTCTAATTTTTGATTTAATCCAAAAATCTAAAGATGCCAACCCAACCAAATTGATTTAATTTAACCCTATTAATTTAATTAGTCAAAAAAATAAATCTAATTCATTTATTTTATTATTTAAATTAAATTAATTAATTAATCACTAATTTTCCAACATTTCAATAAGACAAAACAATCATCATTTATAAATTTCAAAAGCCATTTAATCACTTTTAACTTGCAATTAAACACATTTAGTCATTAATTAAACTACGCAAGTCATTTAATAAACTTTAAACTTGAAATTAAATAAACACTCAAGGGGAAGCTGACCAAGTTAAAACAACTGACCCTGACGACGACCCGACAACACGCTATGACTAGGGTGATGACTTGGCTCGGAAAACCTAGCTACTATCTCCCAATCAATTACCGTTGGTAAATGGACACACTCAAACCTATGAAGCTAGATGGAGTCAATGTCGTGTTCCTGTAGCCTACAACAAAGAACATGTCGAACGTGCAAAATATATATGTATGTTATGATCAAACACGCCGTGAAGAGGGAATCGTGAAATTGTAGGGTGCTCGCAAGCGAGTGATACAATCCTCCCCTTTCACCAATATAGTATCATTAACTGATGCATCTAACATCGAAGATATGCTCAATAACATAAAACATCATTTAATCAAATATATTCTAAGTTACTCCAAATCATGTCATAAGATAGCATCAGAATAAGATCACATCACATCGTTTAACAATCACGATAACAAGTAATTAAGTTCCAAAGTCAAAGCATGTTCATACACAATCATCGCATCATAGTATAACATGCGCATCACTAAACAATTAATGATTAAATAATCACCAAGTTCACAGTCACATCATAAGCATAATCAGACATGCAAAGAACCTTTCCGAACCAAAAATCCAAAACGGAGGGGTGTTACAATTGCAATTTTAAAATTTTATATTTAGTTATTAAAAAAATATAAGAAGTATTTAAAGTAAATAAATAAAATAAAATTTAAATTTATTTTAAAGGGATCCCATAAAAATAATAAGAAATATTTGTTAGTCTATAAGTACTTAGATTATGTTATTTAACTCTAAGTTTGAATAAGTTGGTAGTTAATTTATTTGACTTTTATTCTTACTTCATGTAAATTGAAAGAAAATTAGATAAAATTCTTATGTGAAAAAAGTTCAAAAAATATCATTAATCATGAATAGAGTGTTTGATCATAAAATGTCAAAAAGCTAGATATTCATCACATAGATAAATGGACAAGTGGATCTATAGCCACCAAGTATTTAATCTTATTAGATATTAAATTTCTAAGAAGGCACTAGAACCTGATACCTTACAATATATTTTTATAATAATATGAAGACTAAATGACATAATATATAGGGAAAAAAATCCAAGCCTTCAAACACACACTAATATAAATTGAAATTAATGTACTTAAAATTATTTAATAAAAATATTAATATTATTATTAGTTTCTCAAAGGAAACTATAGGCACGGCTTGTTCTTAACTAGTTATTAATAATTCTTTTTCTAACCAATGACAACTGAAATAGTTTTTCTATTTATTTATTTTTTAGCTATTCTCAATGTATAGATGTCAATTTTATAACAAAGTATTTTTGAAAAATTATTTCTCTTCCATCTAATTGGCAAGCAAACTTCACCCGACAAGGGTGATTAATGCACTTCCATTACAATAGTGCCTATAATAGTGGCAAATGAAAAGGGAAGTCTCCTTATTTTCAATTGTATTTGTATTTTAAATTATTCAGTTAGTTATACAATTCTAACCCTTTCTTTATATCTTCTTTATAGATACATAAATATTTCCCATTCCCATTACTGGTAATAGAGTTTGTTTTTAACTTTTATAACAAAGTTAAATTATTTTAGGGTTAAGTATAATTGGAAAAAAATACAATATAGTTATAACCTAAAGTTTTTGGGTTCAACAATATATTCCTACAATAGTATGTAAATTTATTTAAATATAGCAGAGAATATTTCTCTTGAGAATGTTCATAATACTATAAATTTAATTTACATTTGACAAGAGTTAATTTTTGAAGAATTTTTAAAACAATTTAAAGAATGATCATTAACAAATGATTTTATAATCTGTCTGTTTTCCTGGACTTGTTTTGATCTACCTTTTGTTGTTTTAACTTTGCGGTTTTAGGTCCCTGTAAAACCTATTTTTTCCTTTTCAAAAACAAATGCTTTTATAATTTTTTTAAAACTAATATTTAAAGTTTTCATAAGAATAAATAAAAATGAAATTATATAGATTCCCAAAACAAACATGCAAATTAATTTAGTTATTTGAAGCAACAAATTTGAAAAGTAAAAATATCATAAAAACTAATAGCTACAAATTTAATTTTAAGTATAAATGAAACACAACAATGCTAATGTTGAGTGCCACCCAAAGGAAAATGGTTTTAACAATGCATTTTTGAATAAAAAATATAATCACAATTCTAAGTTCCATTTTTAGTAGATTGCAGTTGATACAACAAAATCACCAAGTGACTCATAATGAACTTTATGTTTATGATGAGAAGATTTTCAATATCTTAACCTAAATTGACTTCTATAAATATTTGAAGATAAAAATTCTATAAATATCTTTTATATTTATATTTTAAAATATTCTAAATTAATAAATATTTCTATAACAAAATATTGCAATTTAAGATGATATATTATTATAAATAAAAATATTATATTATATAGAGAACTATATAAAAATATAACAAGTCAAATTATATCATCTAATATATTTTAAAATTTAAAAACACCCAAAAAAAACAAATAATATCTATTCATAAATAACACAAATAGGATAAACAAATAATGTATACAAAGGTTAGAAGGGACAAGTTGTTAAAATGGGCATCCTTTTTTCTTATATAAAAAATGGGTATGTAAACTATTTTAATTAGAAAAGAAAAAATAATGTTAGGGTTAAATCATAGTTAGAAGCAATTTTTAAATTAAAAGCATGAGTTATATATATATGGATTTCAAAATGTTCAAAATTCTTTTAATTAGGGCAAGAATTAGAGTTAGGGTAAGCATTAGAATTATAGTTAGGGTTAGGGTTAGGGTTAGAGTTAGGGTTAGGGATAGAGTTAGGGTTAGGGTTAAAATCATAGTTAGAATTAGGATTAGAATTAAAGTTACAGTTAGGTTTAGGGTTCAAATTAGAGATAGGGTTAGAGCTCAAATAGGGTTTGAATTATAGTTAGGCTTATACACAATCAAGTCATTAATTTTAGGAATGAATTCTTTTGATAGGCCTAATTCATTTCAAGAACCTCATCTTTTAGAAGCACTTCTTTGGTTCCCAAAAGATTCAATTAACACCTTATCGACATAACTATCATCGAAGAATCATCACGTTTTTGAACTACTACTTCGATTCTCAAATATCTTGACTTGCTGATAACTAGAAAAGGCACCAACCCAATTTTGGTTTGATATTTCTTGATTCTTCTAGAAAGCAAGAAATTATACTATCGTTTAGTAGTGATCAAATTTGGTCAATGGGGCTTGAAAGTACATCCACTTAATCAATGTTTTGGGACACACTTTGTGATCTATCATAAGCCAAGAATGAATTCCTTGTAATTTGCAACACTATTTTACTCTGTCCTCCTTTTCTCACTATTCTCAATTGGATTTCTATCTGCTTTGCAATTGCAGCCATCTTCTGTTTTATGAGGTTTAATACAACAATGATGAGAAAAATAATACATATGATTATGTGATCTTATACCAAGGGAACTTGATTCCTATAAACTTGAATGAATGCGTGTGCACATTAGATAGATAGTTTTACTTTATGTATGCAAAAGTAACTCTGATTCTAAAATTATGTTACACTCTATTCAATATTCTGTAATTATAGTAGTCTCTGTTGGCTTAATTTCATAAATCTATCTTAATTTTTTTTTAGTGTACTTCCATTTGTATTGCTTCTCTTTGATTTCCTCAAGGTTTGAATGAGTAATTTTTTTGAAGTTGTCTTAAAGGTATAGAAGTGATTCTAGTTGGCACCTTCTTTTTAACCTTGCAAATGGCTTCATACTTGAGATTTGTATTTGAACAGTTTGATGTTGTATCTGGTTTTGTGGATGCCATAATTGACTATTTAAAATGAACAAACTTATGATTAAAGCAAGCCTTGGAAGATGGCATGAATCTTTTGGTAACTGTGAGGATGGATTTGTTTGTTTGTTTCTCAAATTAACATTTTAATGTTTATTTATGTTTCATTGTGAGGATCATAGCTTTATATTTTTAATTAAATTCTATTTTATGTTTTTGATAACTACAAAAATTAACCAACAAGTAGTGACTCTTGGTCAAACTCAGGTCTTCATCACCATGATGCCTTGTATTGTAATATTGGCAAAAATTTAACAATGTAACTACAAAAATTACTCTTGGTCAAACTCAGGTCTTCATCACCATGATGCCTTGTACTATAATATTGGCAAAAATTTAACAATGTCATCATTGAACAAATTTCAAGATTACTATTAAGTTTTTATAATATCAACACTATTTCTAAAACATAGCAGACACAACAAATCAAAATAAGACTATTCTTTTTTTTATGGGATCCCTTTAAAATAAATTTAAATTTTATTTTATTTATTTACTTTAAATATTTCTTATAATTTTTTAATAACTAAATATAAAATTTTAAAATTTCAATCTTTTTTTTCATAGTACCCTATTTTTTTATAAGAATACACTAAAGGATAAAACAACTAACTATTAGATTATTAATATCATGTTTTCTTTGTTTTCTATTGTTAAAATATGTATTGCATTATTTTTATTGGACAATTTTAAGTGCATTGGTTTTACTATATGTTAGTGGGGTTTGATGGCCTAATAATTTATCCTTGTTGTGTTCAATTTAATAAAGATAATAATAAAAAATAAAATATATTAACTAATCAAATTAGTCAAAATTATTTTTAAAATTTTATTTTATTTAAATAAAACATATAAATTTTATAAAATATAAATATAAACCATATAATTGATTTATAAATACACTTAGTAATAACCATTTTTAACAATTTTAATTACAAATAATATACTTAGTAAAAATAAATATTAAATTAAAAAAAATTGATTTCAATTTAACACATATAAGAGAAAAACATGTAATATAATATAAAACTATATAATATATTATGTTATGCAATTAAAAATAAAGCTGCCTAATAAAAAGTAAAACAATATAAATTAAAACATTAACTTATATTCTGGGTGGGGGGCCATGTAAAGTTTCTAACATTCCATTATGGGTGGGGGGCGAGGTAAAGTTTCTGACATAATGGTAAATGGCACGATGTATGGTGGATGGTTGGTGCCTTTGGCAGTTAGCAGAACGAAAATAGGAAAATGGGACTGTAGATAGGAGGGGCCCACACTAAGCATTCAATGCTTAGTGTGTGACATTTAAGCCCAACCCAATATTGGTAGGCTTCGGGTTGTAGGGAAAAGCACATGATCTGATTGAGTAGCACTACTTGTCTCTGCACCCACGTTTTATAGGCACATCTGCTAGGATAAATTCATCATGTTTTTATTGGAAGTTCTTCACTGATAATGGAGGCGTGATAGTTGAAGATTGTGTAAATTTCCTTTAACAAATAAAATATTAAGTTTACTGCATCAATTATATTATTATGCTCAAGCTCATAAAATATATATATTGGTTGAGAAGTCATGCCATGCCCTCAAGGATGGTGCTGGTGATCTATCTATTCTTGGAGAGGACTCGCCATTATTTTCTTTTGATAAAGACATTCGAAGTGAGTGTTGACCTGTTAATGGAAATAATTATTTTCTTTTGATAAAGACATTCGAAGTGATTGTTGATCTACCTATTCTTGGAGAGGACTTGCCATTATTTTCTTTTGATAAAGACATTCAAAGTGAGTGTTGGGCTGAATCTACTCTATTCTCTAGAGCTTTGCTGGGAATAATGTTTGCAGTAACTCTCAAAATTTAAATTAAGCACTTTCTAGTGATAGTTTAGAAATTAAGTATTTTACCTTGTAATAGTTAACTTCATTGAATCTGTACAAAGTTAAATTCCCTCTATTCAACTGACATTTTTGTAGATTAATCGAAACCCTCGGAATTTGAATTGAGCACACACTAGTGATAATGTAAGGAGGAGACTCTTCCCTCTAACCATGGCTGAAATGGATAGAGATTAGTTAGTTTCTTATATATGTTAATTTTTTTTAACACAAGCATTTTTGGAATTGAGAGTGACCTTGTAAATTATTTCACATCTTAAACCTATGTATTCTTGCAAGTTCAAAATGCATAGTACCCATTACTCAGTATTGTACAAATAGTAAACAACAGTGAGGTTTCAATTAATGTGTTTAGATGAATGTGTTAAGAGCAGATCATTAGAAATAATCAATGAAAACAAAGAAAACATGACATGAGGAGGGCATTCTAAGGGGTAGGTTTAGGAAGAATTTATTTGCGGTTGTTGTTCTTTATTTTATAGGGGAATAATACTTGATACAGTCTTCTCCATTCTTGTCTGGGATGATTGTTGAGTTCTTGAAAATCTTACTGCTACTGTTCACTCAAAGTCATATGCAAATATATAATTAAAGAAGGGAGGCCTTATAGATTTTGTGCAGAGCATGCCAAACAAATATAATCATCCCCATATAATTCCCGTGAGCAATATGCACAGGTATTGAGCTATAAGGAATATCAGGTTAGACCATTTCCTTTTAATCTTAATTATTTGTCATGCATTATTTTCTTTCATGTATGTTTAGATCAATATTTTCTGCTCTATATTCTTGTCATGCTTTTATTTACAATCCACGTGTGTTTTGGTATTATGTTTATAGAAGAGTTATTAAAGTTTTGTGAACTAAAATCTGGAGATGAATTTAACATTTGGATCTTTGACACATATTGCCTCTGCAATTTTATCCAATCTGTGATCATAATTTTGGGCATCATATGTTTTCAAAACCTAAATAAAATTCCAAAACTTTTGGATTAATCACTTTTAGTATTGCTGGTTTATTGAGCTTTGAGATATGGAGTTTTGATTTATTTATATGATCCTAGTTTGAAAACATAGATATTAATGAAAGCTTGAGGATATTAAACATTGAAATGGCTTCTTCTAGCCAGGAATCAATATATTATTGCTAATATGTTCATGTTTTTTATTTGCACAAATATGATAAATAGAATTGTCATTTTTATTATCATTCTTATTTATTTCATTCATGATGAATGATTAAAGAGGAAATTCTACATATGGTGAACTTATGTTTTATATGTAATTTGTATTTTTTTTAAGCTAGAATGTGTAGTTGGTATAACCAGATCATTCATTTCTTATGGATTGCAATAACTACTATAATATTTTCTTACTAACATTTGTTTGTGAATGATTAACTTCAAATATGCATATTTTCCATTTGTCAATTGAAAGAATGATCTAATGTTTAAGTATGTCCTCTTTTAGTTGGTGTTATGAAACAAATTTTACATGGTGTGTGGTTTTTTTTTGAGTGGTTAGTAATTTTATGTTGCTATGTTGTTAACTGTTGCTTTTGGGTAGTCTAGTGAGCTGAGTTGCAAAAAAAACTACTCGCACATATTTGAGATCTACATTAAACAATTTTTGGGTTTTAATCTTTGGTCTTTCCCCTTTCCATATCATATTAAAGTTTAAAATTTTGTTTATTATTGTGAACTTTATCGCTGTTTTAATATCATCTATTTTGCTGTGATCAGCAAGCTGAAAGTTGTTAAAATAATTCATTACAATTTCTCTTTCTTAATTAGATCTACTCCAACAATTAAGATAGTAGATTGTTATAGCATTATATTGGTTGTGTGTGATTGAGTATTATTTGTGTTTTCTACATAATCAATGTCCACCTACACTATTATTCTCAAATGAAATTAACTAGAATAGGTCAATTATACTTGTATGGGATAATACTAGATTTTATTTGAATGTTAGTTGTATCATCCTTTGTTTTCGAATTTATTGGGAGCTCCTATGGGATTACTAATGGTAATATTTTGTTTACCTAAGTTATTATAGTGATTTGAGAGCTTTGATGATATACATTACTATCAACCCAACCAAGGTTGGTTTAAACCCATTGCTAACTATTCTATGTATTTACTAAACTATTATGAGATCAATGGTGAGTTGAACCTATATGTTAATATGTTATTCACAAATCCAATGTTTGTGAAAGTTCAAAGTGTTGAACTATGATTCCTTTGCAAATTATATACATAGGCAATGTCGTCAAAGACGAGCCCCCGAGGAATTAGGTCTGGCCCCTAGGCTTGTTTCCTTTTTATTACTTTGAGTTCATAATGATATAATATATTTGTTTGGCTTATGACTTGATTGTGCCTTCAGTTTATGAATGTGTTGGCCAAACTATGTAAGTCTATTTTGATGATTTAATTTCCTTGTCCCCATTTGAAAACTCTCTTAGGATAGCATAAGCAATTTAGTTGTCTAACTAAATATATTAATCTATAGCTGATCAAATGTTGTATGCCTTCTTGGAGTGCCTTCTTGGGTAGCAGCTTTGTGATTTTTGCAAGTGTTCTTGAGAAAAATTTGATAGTTGTGTTATGTCCTTAACTATGTTTTGAGTGTTAAATTTTACGACATTACATTAAGCAATGTAATAGGATGTCGTCCAGAAACAGGATCACCATTTTGTCCCTTTGGAAGAATTTTGATTAATCCTTTATTAATATTGGGTCCTAATGAACCATGTTCCAAGGCTTCCAAATAAACATGATAGAAATCATCCTTAATATGTTTCCACATTTTTTGGTAAAATTCAACAAAAAACACATCAAACCCTAAACTTTTATTGGGAGCCATTTAAAATACATGTTCCAAATCTTCTATAGAAAGATCCCGATCAAGGAATTTATTAAATTCATAATCAACCTTCCTTGGAATGTGATCCTTAATAATATCTTCCAATACATGTTGAACATCTTGCCAATGATGATCCTCCCTAAAAAATTTCTCATAGAAATTATAAAACAAAGCTTTAATTTCTTTCAGGTTAGTGAGAATAATCCCATCCTCATTTTGTATTGCTCCAATACATTCCTTCTCATGTTTATAATAAAAGTAATTGAAGAAGTATTTAATACCTCTATCTCCTTCCGTAATCCAATATTGCAATCTAGCCCTAATTTTAGCCCCTTGTCCCTTATACACATCAAGGTTTCGTAGCTAAGTTTTAGTAGTAGCTAGAGTTGCTTGGATAGAAATATTTGTGGAGTTTGAATTAAGCCCACTTATGTGGAATTATAGCTTCCCTTTGAGAGATTTCTCTTTACGCTTTCACTTCCATGCCAATCTTTTCCCAAAAGAGCATAAAAAAATAACACATTGAGTAATAGCATCTTGCCACTAATCCCTATAAGATTCCCCTTCTTATGGTCTGGGAATGGACTTCCAAATGCCAACCAATGCAGCAACAAAAGAAGGAATTTTCAGCTGTGAAGTATTCAATTTAAAAGGCATCTTATGATCCACTTTATGAGTGTCATCCTTTGAAACAACATAGAGAATAGGAAAATGATCTTAGAGGCAAGTAGAGGAAGTAACTTTAACACAACACCCAGTAGAGTCTTGAATTAATTGTAGATTAGGGGAGATATAAAATAGATATCAAGTCTGTTAAGTTTTCTATCACCACCCAACTGATAATTATTCCAAGTAAACCAATCAGTTTTAAGACTAAAATTCCTTTTATGAATAGGATCTATAACTCCAAAGAATTTCAGCAAAAAATCCATTTATTAAATTCCTCATTGCTTAGTTTTATAGATCTTGACTAGTTGCGATCAGTATGGTGTTCCACCATATTAAAGTCACCTCCAATAACCCAATTAGCATGAGTTAAATTATTGGTCATCCACTCCCATAATTCATATCTCTCTTTCGCAATATTAGGAGCATAGGTAGAACAAAAACCAATGGGATGTCCATTGATGAACAAAAGAGTCCACACACAACTTTGTGAAGGATCCTCTCCTTTATCAATGAAAAAATTGTCTACCCAAGGAGCCAAACCAAGATTTCCTCACCTCTTCCTTCTCTATGTGACATATAAAGAAAAAAATAATCTCTCCATATATTGGATAAAAAAGAACCAAGTTGAAGACCATTGAGTTTAACTTCTTGAAGAAAGAAAATGTCAGGTTTCCATTTAATTATAGCTTCCTTAACTTCAAATTTGCAATGAGGGAGAGAAATCCTTGTAACATTCCATGAAAGAATTTTATAATTCATGATTATGTAGAGCTAGGAAAATACTCCTCTTGTAGCAAAACATCAAAATGATTAGTAGTTATAATAGTTTTATCCGAAAGACTATCAACTTTTGTCACAAGAGTAGGAGACCTTGATCTTTGCCTCATAGTATATGGAGGGGCTCCTTTACAAACAAAGGGAGATGGGGATATTTCTCTCATAGGTGGTGGTATGGGAGCACTCTCAACATTTCTTGCATCTTGGTGAGAAGAAGATGAAGGGTATATAGGAGAAGACGTATGACCATTATGAGGTTCAAGAGATTTTGATGGGTCCTTCCTTTTCCTAGTAACCCTCCAACCATCTATCATAACAGTATCTTTGTATGAAGAATACTTATTATTATTTTCATTATTCCCATCAGACACATCTTGTTTCAACTAAGACAATAAAGGAAAAACATAAGGATGAATAGATGTTGACAAATGTTATGAGCTAGGCAAAGTAACTATTTGTGGTTGAATATATCTATTTTTCCTTATAGGATAGTCTTTGATCAAATGGTTGCCTTGACGGTAAAAAAAAATATGTATTGGGCTTGTTCAAGTACACTAATTTCTAATAAGCCTCAAACTCTGAGCCTATTAATTTAATATTTTTTGGTAGTTGAATAGTAAGTCCATTTCTACACAAACTCTAGGGTGAACTTTGAGACTTGAAAATTTGTCTATGTTATTTTTGCACCATAAAACTCTACCAAGTTGTGAAACAATTTCTTTGAGAAAGGGTTTGAAAGAAAAATTTAAAAAGGGTAATTCAATTCACATCAGATATTTAGATCTAGATGGACCTTCAAGATGAAATTATAGTGTCCAAGCTTGCAAGTAACAAATTTGTCCACATATGAACCAAGTTCCATACTGAAGCACAACTTGTGCATGATCAACTGATTTAAATTTACAAGCAACATATCCCTTCCCTAAAATTTTCAAGGATTCAATCTCCCATCCCCTATTTTCCTAGTTTATTCTGGCCCATTTGTAAAAATCAACTTCAGATGGGATACCTCTAAAAAGAAAAGAGAATAAAAAATTTATGCCAACATTCAGATTCAGTTATGCAATCAACTATGTAATATCCCTCCTGTTTTTGTTTATACTTGTTTTCTTTCTATGCTTTGGCTTGATACTTTATGACTGTGATTGTACTCCTTATGGATTGGTTAGTTTAGATTGATTGAGGATTGTGTTACTTTAGTTGATGACACTATGATTACATTGATTCTATGATGTTTAATTTTATTTTAGAAATATATTATGATGCAATGATTTAGTAAATTAGGTTATGATATGATCTGTTAGTTTAGAAATGCTATTTCATCATTAATATTATAATTGTTAGAATAGATGTGATGAGAGGACAGTGTAGCATCACTCGTTTGCGAGTGCCCTATTATGCTATAATTCCTTCTCACAATGTAATGCTTTGATTTTATATATATGTGTACATGTACACGACCTTGTCTGGATGCAGGGATTGTAGGTACAAAGTCTCGATTCCACCTACTTCGGCAGGATAGGGTGAGCACCAATAACCCAATGGCATAATGTTGAAATAGAGATGACAAGGAAGTCACCCCATCCCATGTTGTCAAACTGTCCTAATTGAATGGTATTGTGTGTTTTGTGGTTGTCATTTCAGTAATTTATTACTGTGTTTTGTGTAGTGTCTTGTTCGTATGTTATTTACATTGGTATTTTATAAGTTGTGATTTATTTAATGCAATGGTGGTTATAATTGTTTATTATAATGTTAGATTAATTTATATTTAAATATTTAAAAGTCTTAGTTTAAAAGTCATGTGTTTTAGTTAAATGTTAATTAAATATTAAATTTGTGTTTTGTTAATTTAATTAAAATTATCTTGTTGAAGATAATTATAAAATAAATAAATTAAATGAATTAAATTATGTGCATTGCAAGTAAAGCTTGCAAAAGTAGATTTAAAACAAAAAGTATTGATAAAAGGAAAAATAAATAAATAAAAGAACAGAAAAGACAAAAGGACGAATGAGAATTAAGTGTTCACTAAAAAGCTTGATTTAATATAGATAATTTATTTTATTTTTTATTTTTTAGAAGTTTTTGAAAAAGAAAAGAGGTATCTTTTATTTAATTGAGGATTTGTGAGTTTGCATGGAGGGGAAGATTTGGACAGAAGTTGCACAAAATATTTGTTTTGTACTGTTGAATCTTCTGAAGTTTTCTGGAAAGGGATTTGTCATTCTATTGCTTCATGTTTCTGGGAAGGGTTTCTGAGTAGAATATTAGATTTGTATTTGAGCATGGTATTCTGGAGAAGAGATTTTGAAGAAGGAACGAAAGCTCTTCAAAAGGACTGTTGGAATCAAGCAAGCTTCATCAATAATCAGCAGCACAGGACTTCAGGTTCCATCCTCTCCTTTTGATTTCTTTGAATCTGTAAAAGAAATAAAAATATGATCTGAATAAATCTATGCTTGTAAAGGAAAAATCTATCTGAGAATTAGATAAATAGGATTTCTATGAGAAAAGAAACTATGAGGGTTTAGAAAACTTTTTTTTCTTGAAAACATTTGAGAGAAATATTCGTTTGTTGAGGATACTGAATTTGTCTATGGTTTGTTCTGAATGAAACCATTTTATTTACTTTCAAACAAATGATTTTTGAGTATACACTCTCTTGTATATACATTTATATTTACGTAATATATTTACATCTATTGTATTAGATAAACAATGTTTCTCCAAAAATGAATTTTAAGAAAAAAAATATATATATTATTAAATACATACATACATATATATATATATATCTGTATATATATATTTATAATTTTCATCACAGTCAAATTGTCCCTTTATCTTCAATTTTCGAGCCGAGATTGTGCAGGTCAGCAATTTTCTTTTTATGAAAAAGTTCCTTTTTGTTTAAATGAAATATATGTAAAGCGAAATAAACTAAAATATAAAATAAAATTTTTAATTTTATTGAGGGTCGGGTGGGGGACGGCTGGGTAGTACCCACCCTTCCCCGTGGCTGTGCGGACTATACACAGCAGTCCATATGGATTGCTATGCGTAGTAGTCTATATGGACTGCTGCGTACAGCAGCCTGTGGAGATTGCTGCACAGTCCCCATACGGGCTTGGGGATTGGTTTAAAGTTTTTTTTTGTTTTATTACTAAAATTTTTATATATATATATGAATATATTATTATTATTTTTAGAATTTTATATATTCATATATATATATTCATATATATATATAGAATTTTATATAAAAAAATAATATATTCATATATATATATAGATGTTGTGTATATATAATGTGCTTTGTATAATGTTTGAATTATGAAATTTAGTTTCATGGTTTAATTAAAAATAAAACAATTTAATAGTCATGTTGAAGTATTAATGAACTTTTATCGAGTTATATAAAAAAATGGAGATTGTAAATACAATTAAACTGGACATTTATTTGGGATTGTGATAGGATCGTGCGAAAATTGAAACGATGTCTTGAGTTATGGGATTATGATTTTGTTTAATTTACATTTTGTTATCATTTTGGCTTTCATATAGATGTGGGAACCTTATTGTTTTTATGAACCTAATTATGGTTGTTGTGAACCTTAGTTCCAGAGGCGTGATCTAATATTTGAATGTTATCTTCATTTTGATGTGCTCTTAGAGTTGAAGTTTATTAGTATTATTTTTGGAAAGGTTGTACGAGATTGCTGAGATTTTGGTTATGAGTTATTGCGAGATGGGTAATGCCTTGCATGTCTTTGTTTTGAGTTATATGCTTTAATTGTTATAGTACAACCCTTGCCTTGTGTTGATTTGTGTTTGGGATCTTTTGGGAGAGTGGCTCTTCGTGGGGGCCAGCGCCTCGAAAGGAGGAAGAGCTCAGGATAACCACGTAAAAGTAGTATAACAAGTGAAAACCTAATAATAGAACTTAGGGGGGATGGGTAGTAAAACACATAAGATAATAAATATTGGATACCTCGTCTATGCATTAGGGCTATCATAGACTAATGATAGACCAAGAAGGCCGTGGCTGGCAAAGTCATAACCTTGTCCTCATGAGAGGTTATCGGCTCCGCAATGAGCTACCCTATGGTGTCAGTGCCTCAAGTAGGAGGAAGGGCTAGGATATCCATAGATGGGAGCCAGTGCCTCAAGTTGGAGGAAGGGCTAGGTTAACCCATGAGGGCTATGCGATGACACTCTCCACTAGACACCTGTTTGCCTTGTTGTTTATTGCCTCTGAATTGTATTTTGTTCATTGTTTCAGTTTCATTTGGAAATTTTTTATGAATTTTCTTTCATTACTTGGTTAATGGTTATTGCCTTGTTTTGATGTGATGAGATTTATGACTTTAAGTTATTATATTGACTCATGAATGTTGTTGATTATGTCATTGTAATCCTTGATGTTGTACTTGAGTTTTGTACTATATTGTTCTGTTGGAGTTGTTTGGCATTCATGGTCGTGATCTCTTCCTTGTCATCTCTGAGCACGGGGGGTGAGTTATTTACAACTCACGTGGTTGGGTGGAATGTGCTCCACACCCATTGGTTTCCCCATTAGCATTCTATCTTCACCACATACCTTCAGTTGGAGCTTGTACCAGTTGCTCACTTTGTATCATCCCACATGTATGGGAAGTTTATTGTAACTCATTATTGAGAACCTGTAATGTAATGTTTAAACAATGATGTAATATTTAAGATCCTTTGTAACATTGTTGTAAGAGATTATTTATGATTGTAATATGTGATGTAGTGATACTTTCACTTATGGTTCATGGATGTACTATTATTAATGGTTATTGTAATAGTATTGGATAATTTGTTTAATATTATCTTTTACTTTTGTTATAGTTGTTTTGCGATGTAACCTTGCATGCCCCAGAGGAATAAACGTTAAGCTATTAATGTGCAATGTAAATGTATTTAATGTTTGGTTGCATGTTTACTTTGTATTGTTTTTTTTTTTTTAAATTGGTTGCAATGTTTGTTCTCTGGGGTTTGCACGATGGGCGTTACAAACTACATCATCAGGAAGTACAAATTTTGTAGTTTTACCTATGTCCTAAGATTGATGTTCCTCTATTGTATCATAATCTTCTTCCTTAGTTGTCTCAATGGGCTTGGCAGCCTTGTCTCCAACCAACACAACGTCATTACTCTCTTTCATTGTCATTCAACTATCATCCTTAGCTTGTGAGTGAGACCCACCATTATGTGCTTCTATTTTGAGCCTCATCAAGACCCACTCAAATCTAGGTAATGGGTTTGTATAGAATCATGCAAGGGAAATAGAAGGAACTCTGGATTACGCAATAAAAAACCCTTTCTCTCATTCCTCAATAGCCCTCAAAATTTTTCCAATAATAAAACAAGCTAGGGCTTCTTTAAATTGATGATACCACAAATATCAAAAAGAAAACTACCAAAGAAAATGGTGGAAAACAAACTCCTCCACCCACAATAGCTTCCTCTATAACCGACTCACTGAAAATCCTTTAGAAATCACTGAAAATGGATGCTTGATAGCAACTTATTGAGCATTATGGTTTTGAGAATTTTTCTATGGCATTACCTTCCTCCAATCCACAACACAAACTTTCCCCTCTAAAATAATCTTTTAAATCTTTTAGGTTTTGAAGAAGAGGGGCGGCTAAAAAGGATGAAAATTTAAGAGATAAAATAAAATAGCTTAAAGTACATACATAGAGGAGAGTTTCAAGCAGTGAACTCAGCAAGTTCTGAGGCAAAAAAAATGATGAAGCAGATTTAAGGTTTGAAAAAGAGCTGCAGCAGAGGTGGGGGAAGCTTAGGGTGAGAGTTGTATGGCTGTGGCCCAAAAAATATATATATTTGATTTGTTTTTGTGATATATTTTTAAAAAACTACTTAAAAACTTAATAAAGTTTAGGGTTAGGTTTTTTTATATGAATTTATTAGTAAATAAAAGGGGTCAAAGCCTAAGAGAATAATATTTTTTTTGTTTGATTTATTTATATGAAACCCTTAAAGAAAAAATAGGGTTAACTTTTTAAAATAAATCTATTAAGACTTTTTTTTGAATTGGGGTTAGAGCCCAAAAGAAAAAAATGATTTTTTAAAGAAATTTGAACATGCAGAATATAGTGATTTTTTTAATAGATTTAGAAAAACTAATTATTTTTAAAAATATATATATATAGCCCTTTAGGGAACTTCTAAAAAATTGCAAAAAGTTAAATATGCATGTAAATTATATAGCTTGAAATTTGAAAACAAAAAACACTTAGAAATCTTTAGATAAGAAAAACCTGCACAAGGGTTAGGAAAAGAAATTTTAGATAAGAATCTCAAGATTAAACTTTTGGATCTTCTCCTCCTCTTAGAGTTCCTCCAATGGTGTGCCTTTTAAACTTGGTAAACTTTCAACAATGTAGCTCACATAGATTAGTAATACCAAGGCTCTGATACCATGAAAGGAAAAATAAATTGAGCAAAGGAAATAACTAAACAATGAAAATTGTTTGAAGGAAAAATATTACCAAAGAGAGAGTAGCCAAACCAAGCACCACCAAATGAAAAGGAGACACAAGAATTTGATAAGGGGGTATGTGCAGGATCATCATGAAAAAAATAGGCCCTTAAGTGGCAAAAAAAAAGAAAAATTAGAGTTAGGTAACTTGACATCAAATTTTGAATAAGTTATCTATATTATTTCAAAAATATGTAAGAATATAATCTTCAGCAAATTGAATGTAGTTTCTAAACTACTAGGTTTATTTATTTATTTTAAATCTATTTGGTGAAAATTTGAAATTTCAATGCAGAGTACTTAAATTTTAGGGAAAAATAAGAAGTAGGTGTCTTTGACCACCCTAACGACAATAAAATGATAATATTTTTGTATAAGATTTTAGATATAAGTAGAGGACTCATGTCCCGATGTGATGCATTTTTTGTAATTTTTTCCCAAGTAAATAATTAATTATGATTTTTTTATTACAACTTTTAAAAAATATAAAAACTTGTATGTCTGACCACCTTAACTTGGTCAAAACTTCATGAAATTTATTTTTTCTTTTTTTAATCCTATAGTATGCAAAACATAGAATGTGACACATGTTTTGGATTCAAAAAATGTGATACCGTTTGAAAGCTATAGATGTTTTTCAATCAGCCTATCATTCAAGACTTTAGTTGTGATTTGAATAGAAAATGAATAATAATTACTTATTAAATTCAAAGTAAAGCATAATTTATATTGGTGGAAAGCTAAGAATATCCTTTAAAAACCATTTTCATTTCATCAATTTTGGGTAAAAAAAAGTCATCAGCCACATACCCATCATATTGCCACTTTTCGGCCCATCATGATCCTGCACATACCCAAGGGGAAAAAATAAGAAAAAACCCCAATATTATGAATGGAGGAAAAATGTCTAAGAATGATACAAAGAGAGAGAGAGAGAGAGAGAGAGGGAACTTAATCCTTAAGCTTGCTTGCTTGAATGAAGAATGAGAGGAGATGCACCTCAATATAGAGAGGTGAGAAGAGGAGTTAGAATTAGAAAGTAAATCTGAACTTAATGAATGCCACGATTAATCTATGTGTGTGCAAGAACCTCTTAAGGAGGTGTCTAAAAATGAATTAAAAACTAAATAATTATAATTAAATCTGAATAACCTTTACTAAGTAAAGATTAATCTTTTAACATCAATCATTGATTCATGGTTTCCAATGCCTCTCATGGGTGTAGGACTAGAAATCATCTTTGTCTAGAGAAAGAAGGTGGGATTGTTCCTTTATAGGTTGACTCGGAATCCCTCATAAAGGAGGTGGATGTCACTCTCCTTGACAAAAAAATTGAAAATGTCATTCTTGGTTCCATTTCCCTTGTGCAAATTTATGTGAAGGAGCTTGGTAAGAGGTTGTTTCCTAGAAGGGAAATGCCTCAAGGGGCCCAATCAAGCTCTAGCTTGCACCCCCCCACCTCTATTTCTCTCCTTAGATTCTTCTCTTGGAAACTCTAATAGAGAGCATATAGTTTGATTGAAGGTAAGGATAAGGCTATTGGTAAGGTCCAAAGTTTCTTCATGAAATTCAGCTTCAAACTATCTTGAATGATGAATTTTGTAGTTGTTTTCAAGCTTGTGTCTGATTCAGTTTTCAATGCCCTTATTGGAGGGTTGTTGCTGGTTTATTGCTCTTATGTTGAGTTTTTGTTGTTTTCTTCTTGTAGTTGTTTTTTATTGTCTTTTGGTTTTCTATCTTGTCTCTTCTATTGTTGTTTCTATTGATTGTGGTTTCCTTTTATTTCCTTTTGGCCTCCTATCTTGTCTCTTTTGTGCTTGTTTTCTTCTATTTTTATTTTTTATTAAAGTAAGTATGGATTTTGAAAGGGCCTAGAACCTTTTACAAGAAAAAATATATTGCAATAAGAACAACAAGACAACAAAGGACAACCAAGGAACAACAAAGAAACAACAACAAACAGGACACTACAAAACCATTACAAATAACTAACCTACATTCAAGGAGGTTTAAAAATTGTTCTAAATGATTTTTGTTTAACCACAATAAAAGGATTATTCTCTAAACTTTTTTTCTTGGAACCAAAAAAAATCATAAGACCATGCAAGCATAATCCTCTTCTAGTCCCAAGGCTTTAAAAGAGGAATCAAAAACTGTACTATCAAAAGGAGATTTCCCTTTATTTTATTCATTTGTCACCTCATCAAAGGATGTAATAGACTCCTCTATAGTACCAATAATATGTTCTTTGTGATGTTGCCACACAATTTGCTTTCTTGTTGGTTATAATCCTAACCCATACCCTCATATATTAATCAGTCTTACAAGTTTTGTGCATTGAATGAACTACAAATTGAAAACAATAATTCTCTTATACATATGGAGTAAATTCAAATATATTGCATTCCGTAGGGTGCTAGCAAACTAATACACATAGATAAACCAACTTACAAACTGAAACAAGTTTGGAAAAAATTGATCTAAGGATAAATATTCTTCTTAAAATCTAATTACATTTTCACATCTATGGATCTAATTATTTCTTAGGATTCGTGCCAAATTTTTATGCACCAATGTCTACCAAACACTCTAATAATGACTCTACACAATGAATAATAGAGTGAACTCACAATATTTGACTTAATGTACCTTCTAGGGGTGTTATGGACACATAATGATAGAAAATTTTTTTTGATAGGTTGGTTGCAAGTCTGCAAAGTCTCCTCCAATGCCTAGATCTAGGAACAATAAGCCAAAATGTAGCCTCAAAATTATGCAAACTTTCTTCCTTGGCCTCTCTAAATGCCCATTGTGGTTGCTTTCCAATGCTAGTCTCCACACCTAGAATGAAATGATTTTTGTGTGATTTGGTTCACAACTGTAGGGACCTCAAGGCAAAGCAAGTCTTGGGTTGTTGTTGATATGAAGGTTTTGATTCTATGGAATCCCTACAAGGTCATAGTCTTGGTGCAAATCTACTGTGATATGTTGATTCCCAAGTGTTGGATATGTTCTAGTTGGTAATTGTTAGGTAGGTAGAATGTTATTCCTAGGTAAGGTGCAATCCTAAACTAATGTGATTTCTCCACACTTACACCAAAAAAATCCAAAGAAAATAATAATTAGTGTAAGAGATTGAGCATAGGGTTTTTTTTCCTACCCCAAGTGGGCTACGAACTAGGCTTTTCATCCTAGATCACAGGATTGGAAATAACTCCATAATTTTTGTAGTGTCAAAAATGATCACCCTTAACAATTTCACATTATTTTTTTCCCCTGATTTATTGGACTTAATTAATCTCCTAATTTTCCAAATTATGCATTCCAAAGCCTATTTTTTACTATTTTTGAAAGATCACAAGCATTGAATAAATGCATCCAATTGTTATTTTTCTTTCGACTAAGTATCTTGGAAATTTGGGCCATGACCTATTCACCCATGGTCGAATGGGTCCCCCTTCTTAGTTGGGACCCAAATTTAAATATGCTTTTGGTGGCATTTTAGCATAGACAAAATTCAAATATCAAATGTCAGCTTTTGGAATCTAATTTTTCAAGAAATTAGTACAATTACATGTAAATACCTAGTTATTTTATCATTTGAAAACTAACAAGAGAAATATAGAAAATTATTAAAAAACTTATGATCAAGAGCAATATTAAGCAAGTCAAGAGTAGTATTTTAGAGCTTTATTGCAACAATCCAAGATCCTAATATCATGTCCAATTCTATGTGAGTTTATGTGTGTTCATGTTTATGTTTTGTGAAGGCTAACCTTTGTTGTAGGTCTCCAAAGCATTCAAGAATTCAAGGAAAGCAACATCCAAATCCTTGAGGTGATGTGTATGACTTTGAATTCCTTCAAGGAAACCATTGAAGAGTGGTGCATTGCAACATTTTTCTCATTCATCATTCCTTCCTTTCGATTATCATTCCTATCAATGACATTGCCATTGTGGAAGTGGAAACACATACACTGGGTTTGACTAAGGCAATCGCCTAAATGGCCCAATATTTTCTCCCTCTTTGAATGTGTAGGTTACAAGTTTGAAGAGGATCAAGGAAATATTGAAGGAAAATTCTCCATTGTTACATTCAAAGTCCTAAAATTTGTCAAGCTATGGAGATTCAATTATAAAATTCATTGATGACATTTTGACAATTTTGTGTAGTGCCCCTCCATGTTTCACCCTAATAGAGTTGTCTATATGTGGTTTGGTCCATCTTGGTTGTCATGGTTTTGTTTCCGTCTTCATTGTGAGGTTAGGTATTACTTGGTATTTTGTACATTTTATTTAAATCTAGTTGATTAGTGCTTTGATTTATTATTATATCAAAATAAAGATTATTAATGTTAAAAGGAATTTTGATAATTAAAATAGATGCTTTAATGTAATTGAGGTATTGATTAAATAAAATATTATTAATGTCTTTATTTAGTTTAAATAAATTAAAAGTATGAGTAATAAAGAAATATAAAAATAAACATATTAATTAAAACATGGTGCAATTAGAATTAAAGAGGTAATGTTAAAATTAATAAATTAAATATTTTAATGGTTGATTTATTATGTGCAAATTTTGAAGAATGATTAAATAATATAGTTAAGAGGTAGTTGTCGGTAGTGGGAAATAAATCAAATAGTTAAGTAATAAAAGAGCATGCAGTAATGGGCATTGAGAAGGAGTAAATAAATTGGTTATTTTGCAAAAGAAAAGGGGACTTTATTGGAGATTATCTAAAAACTAATTTTTGTTTTTCTTTGCCGTGAATATTTTTTGGTTCTTGAAATATTTTCTTGGGGGTTTGGGGGAAGCTTTGGAATTGGGGATTGTGGTGTTCATCGAGATCTTGTAAGTGTACTGAAGCTGCAAGTTGGGAGTGGTGAGCTCTACTTCAAACCATACTCTAGCAAGCATGGGAAAACTAGGTTCCTTATTAATATCTATTCTAAAGCTGAAGAAAATGGAAATGGAAAAATTGTGCTATTTGAAATAAAATAATTTCTTGTTAAATTCTGGATTGTTCTTCTTTCCTATCGATTTGTATTGCTTGATAGTTTTGAAAGCCTTCTCAGAAATTTTACCTTGTGGTAGTAGCCGCTTTATTAGGCCGAATGCCTCTTTTCATTCTAGCACATGAAGGTCTCTTCTTTTGTGAATGTGTATTGTGTTGATTCTTGTGCCTTTGATTTTTCTTTAACCCATTAGCTCTGACTCATTGAGCACCTTACTTGTTTGGCTTTACCTCTTTGTCCTGTGCAATTTTTTCCTCTATGTTCTATGGCTTACCATAGTAGCCAATACTTTGGATTCATTTTGGAATTTGTCATTACCCGATAATCATATTATTTTGATATTCTTATTTAGCCTTAGGCCTCAATGCATTCATTGTTGTTGCTAATTTGATTTTGTTCTATACATAAGCTATGTATACCTACATCTTATTGCCTTTGTCTTTGATTCCTAAAACTAGCATGTCACTTTGTCCTTGCAAGATAGATCTTAAATGGTTTCAAGAGGTCTTTTTTGTTGTATGTCGTTGAACTCAAAGGTATCTGAAGCCCGTCCTCTAACCATTTCAAACTCCTTCCTTCATTAAGCTTGTCAATCATGTTGCTTGAAGTTTTAATGAGCCTTGAAATAAAATATCTTTGCATACCTTGTTACATTCTTTTCATCACCGCCAATATAATGGTGGATAAGTTAAGGGAATTTTGCTATGTCAAATTACATGGTTGGTGAATCATTCATATAAGTGCTTGGGTGTTCGATTTGAGTCAATCAACGCCTTCTCCCCCTCCATACATCGCTATCGATGGAATTGTTGTGAACCTCAGACTCGTTTGTATGTTGGTTTACTCTTGTATTCCAAGTCGTGTGAATTTCCATGTGTCTTTTGTGCCAAGTAATCGCTATTCACAATTTGCTTTGGGTATTTGATGTAATAAATGGTAATTGCATGTTAAAATGCATGTTTTATACTTCAATTTGTTGTACTTCAACTCATGTAGAAATCAGCCTTCATTTGGTATATATATATATATATATATATGTATACATACATATATACATATATAAATACATATATGTATATATGTATATATGTATATATACATATATATACATATATAGATACATATACATATATATATATATATATATATATATATATATATGTATATATATACATATACACATATATTGTATATATGTATATATATACATACATATATATATACATACACATATATTATATACACATATATATATATATACATATATATATACATATAGCATACATACATACATACATACATACATATGCATATGCATGCATATTTGTTTATGTATATATATATATACATATGTATGTATGTATATATATACATACATATATATATACATACATATTTATATATGTACATATATATATGTATGTATGTATGTATATATATACATACATACATACATACATACATATATATATGTATGTATGTATGTATGTATGAATGTATGTATGTATGGATATACTGTTATAAATGTTTGGTATAAAATATGTTTATAGAAACATTGTTGTATTTCAAATTATTATTATGATAACAACATTAAACATTTTGTTATTTATTATATAAATATGTGTATGTGTGTATGTATTCACGTGTATGTGTTATGTTCTCTTGCTAAAATATCTCGCTGCTTTGTAAATAATTATATATGTAGACAGAGTGAATTGGAGAGTAAATAAGAAAGAGCGTGTGTTTTTATATTTTAAAATAATTGGTAGTTTAATAAATGAAAAGTTAGATTTAACTCTCCTTGTTAAATATGAGTGAGGATCTCTCTTATAATTAGTTGATCATGTAAAATAAGTGAGATGGGTAATTAGTAGGGAAATTGATCTGCTTATAGTTAGATGATTGGAGAATTGAATTAGAATAGCCTATGTAAATTATAGAATGACGATTGCTTTATACTTATTTAATAAGGGAAATTGCTTATTATATTTAGATAATTGAGGGGAAAGCTTAGTTAAATAAATTAGTTATCTTTTGTTAATTAATGAGCATGGATTGCTCTTTTAATTAATTGTAATGGTTATTTTGTCTTGGTCATTTTGTTGATTGATTGCTTGTTTTGAAAGACATGTTTAGATAAATGAATTAGAATATCTCTAGTCAGTAAATGAATGTTGGTTTTTTTTGTAAATTATTTAATAGTTGAAGTGCCAATTCTTGAGAACACTTGTGATTGTTATTGTGGTTGCCATGTATAGCTTGTTTGACTATTTGAATTGAACACCATGTCATTCATTGGAAAGTGGGAGTGAATTTGATAATTGTTTGAAAGTGGGGTGTTATGGTGTAAGTTGTATTAATCATTGGAATTGTTTTAATGAATGAAGTCGATGATCCCCTTGATGATGTTTCCACTCTTTTTTCCATATGGTTGTTGGTGAGTGTTATTTGTAAATATCCTTTTTGTGATCATGATATTGTCATTTCTTCAATGGGGAGTTATTGTGCATAGTGGTTAGTTGGACTTCCAGAGGTTGGGGAAAGAGTTTTCTTTATGATTGGATTTTCATGTTGCTTCTTTGTGAACACTTGATTCTATTTTGGATTTATGATTGTGTGGGTTTTGGCCTTGCACTGTGGAATTGCTATTTTTGGAGATTTTGTGTGAGTTGGTGCATGCCTTGCTTGATGTGATTATTCATGTGGATTCATATGTTGTGCAAGTTGGCTTATGTAGTTAGTGGACTGTGGGATCTTTTGTTACTAGTAGGGGGAGTGGCTCTCAATGAGGGTTTGATGCACAAAATGGTAGGTCCAAGGTAACTCATTGAGAGTTTCTTTAATTAGTGATAACCTAAAATAAATTAGGGGGTTGGGTAGTTCACATTAATCAAAATAACACCTCACTCATGGATCAAGTGATTGTTTAGGATTGAGATGAGTGGGAAGGCCTGGAATGGAAATATCAACTACCTTGTCCTCTTGGAAGGTATGTTGATCCCGCATGAGTTTGTATGGGGGTCTGGTGGCCAGTAGAGGTGGCCAAGGTAACCCAAGATGGGGGTCCAGTACCCTAGGAAGGTTATGCCAGGGTAACCTATAGAAAGCCATGTGATGACACTCCTCCCTATAGCAACCTATCATTCCCTTGTCTTGTGTTCACTTTGTTGTTGCGTACCTCTAGAAGTGGTGTCATTGTTCTTAGTTGTATGTGGTATTTGTATGTTGGATTCATGTTAGCCCTTTTGTGTTGTGCTACTTTCATCTTATTTGCTTTGGTGGTGGGACCTTATCATTATGTCAAGGATGGGAGGTGGACCTTAGGGTTCCACATGGTTGGGTGGAATGTTACATGCACTCCATTGGGTTTCCCAGTTGATGTTCAGAGCATGGATATGGTACCTAATGTGGAGATTCTAGATTTTGTACCATAATTGAGTTAGCATTATGTTATGTGATGTAATCATTTTAGTTGTCTCTTATCGTGTAATTGATGTATCATTCTCATTGTTATAATAGAAGCTTTGATGTAAACTTGTAAACAGTGTAATGATCTACCCCATGTATGGGAAGTTGTATATGTATTCATTGGTTCATAATACGTGATCCTTAATGGTGTTGTATCTGTGGATAATATATATATATATATATATATAATGTAGAGAATGTGAATGAACTTTTGTTGAAGTTATTTTGTGATGTATGTTTAGATTGGTTAATTGAGGTATTCGTAATGCAATCATGATACCCTAAAGGAAATTGTTAGAAATTATGTATGATTAGATGCATCATATGTTAGTGTTATATGAGTTGCATTTCATGTTGATTCACTTTTTAACAAAAAAAATTGTCATAAATGTTAGCTTGTTGTGTTGTCCTTTGGGGTTTCATGGCAGGGTGTTACATTCTGCAAATAGGAATCAGGAGCTTAAATCCAACATCAAAGGATTCTAAAAGTAGTTTTAGGACCCCTCATCAAAGACACATTCACCTATGGGTCACGAAGTCCCTCTACACATGTTAGATCCTACTTTTGGTGACAGGTACATATCATCTAACACTTCCCAAATCCACCTGCAATATATAGTTTCAGTCTGTGCATCTTTAGAATATTGCATTTTTCATATTAGCTTATATAGTTCAATTAGGTCAATCATTTTAAATCATTTTCAATTCATTTCTAAGACTCAAAAGGATCATATTCAATTTTGATTGGCTCACCTTTGAGGTTGAAATTTAATCTATGCACCTTGTGGATTTGCATCCTAATGAAACCCTTAGAAAAGTGGAATTGATACTAGGTTCTTTGCATTTAGAACTCATTCATCAATTCCTCATTTTTCTATGTTTCATTTTGATGAACTTGACATTTGACATCATAGCTTTCTGATTTGGTAGTCTTTAATACCCTAGATCTAGGCTTTGCATAATTTTGTTTTACATTTCTTGTTTATGGTTTCATATTTGCATCATAAAAAGTCATAAAAATCCAAAAATATTGCATCCATATTGCATCATAACTTGCATTAGGGGGTGTTTCATTCATTTAGATTAAATTTTCATTTCAAACTTGCATTCAAAAAGTGTCATTTTGTTTCAAAATTTTCATACATTTGTATTTGCATTACATTGGAAAAATATGGAAAAACAGTCACTATCAAACCTATTTGCAAATAGGAACAACAACTTACACATTAAGTTTTTTAGTTTTCAAAACCCTGAACAAGGATGCATTTGCCCTTGGGAAACCCTATCCTTGTACAAGTGCATCAATAATATTTTTCACACTCGTATGTTTTTGTCTTCTCATTTTGTCTATAATTGTATAACTCAATTTGAAATTCATAATTGCATATATCTTAAGGTATTCTGCATTATTCATTTGGTGAAAGAAAGTGCATTGTTTGTGTTGAAATTTTATATTCAAAAAAATCATCATTTATAGGTCTTTTTCATGTTAGAATCAGTCAATTATTACATTTCAAATCTGAAGTTTGCATTCAATTTTGTTTAAATATCTTAAACATCATCGCATACTTGCAACTTGAATCAAATTGGGATACATTAAGCAAATTCTAGAAATTTATTTATTATTAGAACTTTTTGCAAGTAGAATCAAAATTCCTAAATAGTGTAGTACACAGTCAAACTTTAAATTTTTAGAACCACAAACTAGGGCTCAAACACCCTTGTGAAACCTATCTTACTTGTCTTGGCCAAACAAAATTTCTCTAAGATCTCTTATGTTACTATGTTCTTATTTTCCCTTGTTGTCTATTGTTTGTTTTTGGATGTTTATTGTACTTATTTAGCAATTTGGTGTTCATCTTGGGTGCACTTTTGGTGTTGTGAAACTTCCATGAATTTCAAAACCTAGTGTCCTATTGTTAATACTTTAGTGAGATGTAGTTCTATACTTATGGCATCTCGTGCTAGTTTTACACCCACTCTAGATCATAAGTCTTCTAACTCTTTCATGACTAGTGTTGTCTATACTCAATCCATCTTGGACTCTATTCTTGGTGTCACCATACCAATGACAACCTTACAAACACCTATCCTTGTAGATGTTGAGACTATGTTTTCCCATGTTCCTAAAGACAAATTGAAAAAATTAGATAGAGACCTAGGAAAACTTCAAGACTTTGTGAGTGATGAATACTTCACTGGTATAGTAGTTCCTATAATTGAAAACATGAGGAAACTAATTAATGATGGCCATGGATTAGAGGCTATGTGTAGCCTATCCCATATAGTTGATAATAATGTTCTTAAAATGGCTAGTTGTGCTCAAGCTTTGGGATACACTCAAAGTCAAGGAGGAAGTCAAGTCTTCCTCCCTAGAACCATAGCCTCTATTCCTACGTACACAAATCCAACTATTGCTTCATCAATACAACCAAGCATTGAAATAACTTCAACAATAAATCTTTCCACTGGAAATCCTTATAGTTTTGGATCTTCACATGTCACACCTCAAGTTTCATTCCCACTCATAAATGTGCAACATAGTAGCCCACCTAATACATACACACTTCCACCATATTCACCTCATTCCCAAAACATGTCAAGCAATGATTCTATCACAAACAAACTTTTACAAAATGTAGCATCACTTCAACAACAAATCTCAAGAATGAACCAAAACCAAAGTGGAAAACCATCACATTATATCAAAAGGATCCCATTGTCACTTGAAATTTTGAAATCATAAATGCCAAAAAACATTGAGATCCCTCGATTTGACAAGTACAATGGTAAAGGGGACCCTAGTAACCACATATTAGCATATGTCGCCATGTGTAGTGACTTTATTTTGAGGATAAAATCCTAGCTACAATTTTCCCTAGGTCATTGAAAAACATGGCCTTGGAATGGTTGTGTTCATTACCTAATAACTCAATCCACTCATTTAATGAGCTTGTGGATGCTTTCCTCAACCATTTCCAAGTCAACATTGGTCCTAAGATCAACATAACTGGTTTAATGAGATGCAAACAAAAACAAGGTGAAAAGGTCATAGATTTCATAAGCCACTATCAGTTGATATTATCACAAGTTAATCTAACTCTTCCTAATGTGGATATCTAAAGAATGTTCATTGATAATTTACAAAAGGACATAAGAGAGAGAGAGAGAGTCTTATTGATGAAGTTTCCATCCTTTATACATTTATGTACAACTCTTCATGACTATTAGAATTCAATTAGTAATAATGAAGAAGCATCTTCATTGGCTCATATTAAGAACTCCAAACCCATACATATAAACAATTACCAACCATTCAAGAAGCCAAATAGAAACTTCATAAAGATAAACACACCTCAAACAACTAATCATGTTGAGCCTCAAGTTGCAGCCATAAGTCCAACTCCATACTAATTTAGAGCAAAAGATAGAAAGTTCACCTCGCTACCTGATTCCCTCCATACAAGTTTTCTACAACTTTTGAGTAAGAACCTAATCTGCTTGCCTTTGATTAGACTTATAGATACAACAAAACCTCTACCTCCAAGTTTTAATCCAAGTTCCTTTTGTCAATATCACTACACAAATAGACATGATACAAAATGATGCATGTGTCTTAACATCAATTTCAAGACCTCATTGATTCTAATCACATTCAGTTGGGTGGTGTTAATGATAAAGGGAATAAGTCTGTTGCCTTTCCTAAACCAAATTTTCAAATATTTACCAATCCAATGCTTAATTGTCAACCAAATTTGTGCAAGCTTGTGATGTTAAGAATGATGAGATGAATATTGATACAAATAATGGCATGAATAATTATTACAATAATAATGAGGATGTTCTACAAAAAATGGTTGGTTTTGTAGATGTGCAACCTCGTAAGGGCCAAACTACTAAGTTACCTGGCATTGTTTTCACCAATAGTGATGCACTTAGACATGCACTTGATGGTCCTCTCTACATTGTTGGCCATATTAATGAAAAATATATACAAGGAATACTCATTGATCCTACATGTGTAGAGAATGTGATCATTGAGGAGTTCCTATTTATGCAAGAGCTTTATCAAGATTTATATGAACAATCAAAAGCATGGATAAAAATTCATAATGGTTTTTCTTGCCCTATGATAGTTTCCATCACTCTTCCTCTAAAAATTGGACCAAAGCTATTAGATGTCTCATTCTCCACCATATTTTCATTGGACCAATTTTGTGTGAAGCTAGGCTACCCATGGCTACACTCCATGAATTTCATCTTGTTGATTATTCACAAGTGCATAAAGTTCCCCTTTGAAAATGACATATATACAATGCATCATAGTGGATTTAATCCTTTGTCTTCTTGTGGGAATTTTTCATTGGATTTATTTTGGCCTCAACCTATGAAACCTATAAAGCATTGTGAATATTTATTTTCCAAGTCATACCAAAATTTTAAGGCAAAGTGCATAACAGAGTCATCTCTTAATAATATTCCTGAGAATGATAGGTCTATGATTATTCCTTCTCCCTAGCTCATCATGGATGAACCCATGCTTGAACCAAAGAACCTTCCAAGTAACCAAAACAAATATGTAGTTGTTCTTCCACCAATCTCTTATAAGAGACCAAGAGTCAATAAAATGATTCCTTTTGTGCCACCATCAATAAAAAAAATTGTAAAAACCTAAAGAGACAGTGGTTTCACAACCCCCAATGATTCCTTCAGTTCCTACCCTAAGGGAAGAAAATAAACCAATGGTTGATAAACCTGCTCTTATCCTATCACAACTTGAAAATCGTGCAAGAAGAAACCAAAATGCTAAAGAGCATAGGCACAAACGTCATGCTATTGCTTGCCAATTGGAAGAAAAGAACAAAATAGTGCACGATAATCCAATACCCATGGAAACAAATCAAGAAGAAATCCAACTTTCACCCAAATAGGGCATGGAACCAAAACAAGAAAATTCAAATACAATTGTCATAAAACCTCCCATTTTGATCAATTTAGATGGTGATGATGAAATTTCTAAAATTGATGAAGAGGTGCATAATGATCAACTTAGTGAAAAGAGGTCCTCACTAGCTCATGTGCCTTCTATTTTATGATTCACCTAACACATATCATACTTTTCTATTGTGTTTCATGAAAAACTTTTTGTATGGGTCCTAGCATAACATAACTTTTTAGTCAATACCCTCTTTTTGTATTTCATGTTGACATTGCATGTTAGTGTATGTGGTCTTATTGCATTTCATACATGTGTGTTCCTTTGGGATTATGTTGATTTTCCATGGCATCTTGAATCTTGGGGGATTGATCACCTCCCTTGATCCTTATCTCTTCAACATTTATACAATCAAACCCCTCTTGACACATGTTTCTCTACTTTAGTGTGAGTCTGAGCATAAGTTCATACTCTCACTAAAGTGGGGGCTAAATGTAGTGTTGAAAATTGTCACCCTTAACAACTTCACATTATGTTCAAATGTCCCCCTAATATATTGGACTTAATTAAGCTCCTAGTTTTTCAAATTATGCATTTCAAAGCCTTTTTTTTTTTTTTAAGGATTACAAGCATTGAATAAATGAACCTAATTGTTATTTTTCTTTTGACTAAGTGTGTCCCAGAAATTTGGGTTAGGACCCATTCACCAATGGGAGAATGGATCCCCCTTCTTAGTTGGCACCCAAATATAAATATGTTGTTGGTGGCATTTTAACATCCAAAATTCAAATATCAAGTGTTGGCTTTTGGAATCTAATTTTCAGAAAATTACTACAATTGTATATAAATACCTAGTTATTTTATCATTTGAAAACTAACAAGAGAGATCTAAAAAAATATTAGAAAACTTATGATCAAGAGCACTATTCAGCAAGCCAATAGCAATTTTCAGAGCTTTATTGCAACACTCCAAGATCCTAACATCATTTCCGATTCTATGTGAGTTTATGTGTGTTCATTTTCTTGTTTTGTGAAGGCTAACCTTTGTTGTAGGTCTCCAAAGAATTCAAAATTCAAGAATTTAAGCAGTCAAGAAAAGAAAGATCCAAATCTTTGAGGTGATGTGTATGAATTCAGTCCTTCAAGGAATCCATTGAAGGGTGGTGAGTTGTAGCATTTTGATCATTCATCATTCCTTCCTTTTGATTATCATTCCTATCATTGACATTGTGCCCATTATCGAAGTGGAAACACTTACATAGGGTTTGACTAAGGAAAGCCCCTATATGGCCCAACATTTTCTCCCTCTTTGAATGTGTAGGTTATAGGTTTGAAGAGGATCAAAGAAATATTGAAGGAAAATTCTCCATTGTTATATTCAAATCCCTAAAAGTTTTCAAGCTATGAAAACTCAATTGCAAAATTCATTGACGATATTCTAACAATTTTGCAACTAGGAATTAGGAGCTCATATCCAACATCAGAGGATTGTAAAAGAAGTTTCAAGACCCCTCATCAAATACCCATTCACCAAGGGGTGACTGAGCCCCTCTACACATGCTAAATCCTACTTTTGGTGATAGGTACATATCACCTGACACTTCCCAGATCCACTTGTAATTTATAGTTTTAGTTTATGCATCTTTAAAATATTACATTTTTCATAGTAGGTTATATAGTTCAATTAGGTCAATCATTCCAAATCATTTTCAATTCATTTCTAAGAATCAAAAGGATCAGATCTAGTTCTAATTGGATGACCTTTGAAGTTACAATTCAATATATGCATCTTGTGGATTTACATCCTAATGAAACCCTTAGAAAAGTGGAATTGATATTAGGTTCTTTGCATTTAGAACTCATCCCCCAATTCCTCATTTTTCTATGTTTCAATTTCAACCTTCCAAATTGCCACACCATAATGTCCTTAACCCTATTAATAAATGTAGTGTAGGAAATTGTATACCCTTTAAAATTTCACATTTTGTTTGGGTTCCTTGATTTATTGGACTTAATTAAGCTTCTAAATTTTTCTCTTGTGAAGAAAATTTTGCTCACTTACCACATGATGTTTTAAATATGGTAGATGATGGTAGATGATATGAAGAAAAAAAGGGTTGGAAACCTAAACCCATTTTTGATAGATACAACATATACTTCACATGATCCTTAAATCCTTGTTCTATGTTTTCCTTATATCCATTTTTAGAAAGTATTTTATACCCAAGCCCATAACATTATTCCAACTCGGATGAAGAAGTCTTATCTAAATGCTTATAAGAAGAATTGATTCTTTCACAATAATTTAAATCTTTTTAAATTTTTTAAAGTTAGGCATCACCAACACATGAGGGAAAAAAGCTAAAGAGCCTCTATCACCATTGAGGGGTGATGTTTTTGGATTTGTTGATATAGAACTAGATTGAGAAAATAAAACACAATACTCCTTAGGTTTGAATTGTGAGATTTTGTAGTCTCCCACAAATGAGGGTGTAAAATATAATGAACCCAATTTTCACTAAAAAATGCATTTAAAGATGAAGTAATATCATGATCATTATTGGTATTTGAATTTTTGGACTTTTGAGGTGAGATTTTAGACTCCCAATTAAAATGAGGTGTAAAATCTAACAACCTCGAATCATTATATAAAAGTTTTATTATTGGTGAAATACAATCATCAAATTATCTTCAACATGTATGGGCTCCACCTTTGAAGTTGAATTCAAAGTATTAAGAGAGTTGGAAGTTTTATGCTCGACTTTAATTTGTGAATCATGACTTTGTTCATCTGCTCTAACTATATATATCATGTTATTGTATTTATACTTCATCTCATGGTGGAGAGTAGACGGGACTCCCTTCATGGCATGAATCCATAGTCTACCTAGGAGAAGATTATATGCAAGTGGTGCCAATTGATATTAATAGGGGTAGGAAAAACCATGAGCCCTACCTTGACAGTTAGTGTGATTGTCCCTAATGGCTACCTACTAACATTATCAAATCCATGAATAGCAAGATCTTTAGGCTCTATAAGATTTTTATCCACACCAATTTTATCTATGTAGTGTAGGAAATTGTATACCTTTACAATTTCACACTATGTTTGGGTCCCTTAATTTATTGGACTTAATTAATCTTCTAAATTTTCAAATTATGCATTCCAAAGTCTTATTTTTCCCATTTTCTAAAAGGAAAACCAACATTAAATAAAGCGTTTAATAATTAAATCACCATGGAATATGTGTGTCTTGGACTTATAGGCTAGAACCCATTTTCCCATAGACGAATGGGTCCCATTTAAGTGCCAAGACCCATTTTAAAATACATTTTTGGAAGCATTTTAATTATTCAAATTCAACTTGCAATTATTAGCTTTTGGAATCTATTTTTTTGGGAAATTAGATAAACACCTATAAATACATCATCTTTTTATCATTTGAAATCTAGGACACATGATAAAGATATTCTATTAAGAAAATATTATTGGCAAGAGCATATTTGAGCATTCAAAAGAATTTTTATCAATCATTTATTGCAACAATCAAGATCCTAACATCGTGTCAAATTTTATGTGTGTTCATGTCATCTTGTGAAAGATAATATGCATTGTTGATGCTAACGCATCCAATAGTTTTAAGTATCCAAATCAATCAAGAAAAGAAAGATCAAGTTCCTTTGGAGAGATGTGTTTGAATTTAGTCCTTTAAGGGAAGCCATTGAAGGGTGGTGAGTTGTAGCAAGCATTGTTCATTCATCGTTTCCTTCCTCTTTCATTATCTTTCTCTCAAGGTTTAATTACCAAACTGGGGCTTGACCAAGAAAAACCCCCATACAAAACAAAATAATTTTTCCTCTTTGTGTATGTGTAGATTTCATGCTGATGAAGAATTGAAGAGATCTTGAAGGAGAAATTTTGCATTGTTGCACAAGTTTTCATCATTTTTTTCAAGCCACATAAATTAGGTTGCAAAATTTATTTCCAACTTTCTAATAGTGGAACTTATGTCAAACAGAAGCCAAGATCCAACATCAGAGGACTATCAAAAGTTATTTTGGAAGCCCTAACAAGGATCCATTCACCTAGGGGTGAACCAATCCCTTAGAAAACCTCAAAAACAACTTTTGGTGATAGTTACATGTCATCAAACTCTTCTCAAATCTGTCTGAAAATTGTTAGATTTATTTTTGTACATTCAGGAATCTACATTTTATGTATTAGTTTTTGTCATTCATTTAGTTTGAGTGCTTCAAATCATTTTAGTTTAGTTTCATATATTTCCTATTGTCCTAAGGACTTAGATCCAGGTCTACTTAGGTCACCATCAAGGTTGAAAGTCAATAATTACACCTTGTGATCTCTTTCCTAATGAAATCCCTAGGGAAAGACACCTATTGAGATTCCTAAGTTTTATAATCCCACACACATAAAACTTTGGGGATCCCTTTCCCCACATTTCATTTTGGTGAACTCGATGTTTTTATATCATACTTTTCTAATTTGGAGGTCCTTGAAACCCTAGATCTAGGTTTTGTATCATCTTATTTTACATTTCATTTAGGGTTACATATTGCATGTTTGCATCATTTAAACTCATAAAAATAAAAAATTATTGCATACATTCTACATAATAGTTTTCATTAAGGTGTGTTTCAATCATTTAGATTAGAATTTTAGTCAAAATTGCATTCAAAACTTGTCATTTTGTTCATACATTGTCATACTAATTGCATTTACATTTATCAAAGAGTCTGGAAAAAATGTCACTGAAGAATCTATTTGGAGTTAGGAACTATGAGCTTAAATATCAATTCAAGGACTTCAATTTTAAATTTTCAAAACCCTGTGCAAAGACTCATTCACCCCTGGGCGAACCTGCCCTTGTATAGGTGATTTTGCAAAATTCTGCACATATATATGTCTCTATCTACTTCATTTTCCTGTACATGCAAATCTCTGTTTTAGTTTCAAAAATTGCATATTTATGTAGATGTTTGTATTTTGTTCAATTCATGAAAGAAAGTACATTTTGTAAGGTTAAAATTAGCATTAAAAAATAATCATTCTTAGGTTTTTGCATCTTATAATCAATCAATTATCATATTTCAGATCTAAAAGTTGCATTATAAATCCATTCATTTGACATTTAAAACAAAGTTTCATCATAGACATGGGCAAGTGCACCAAGATGGTTCCCAAAAAGGGGGCTTAAGTGGCCACTTTTTTTCTGAAATCAGGAAAATACTGACCTTGGACGTGAAATTGAGGATAGCTACACTCAAAATTTTGAGATGGAACAAAAACAAGGATCGAAGTGCTCCGAGTCTACTTTCAAAATTACTAATTTATTTTGAAAATGGTTGAGATTAAGGGGTTCAAAAGAGGGATGTACATAAATTGTTGTTGTTTTTGTCAGAAAATCATAACATAGCAACTCTTGTACAACCCTAGCATGGTGAACTTTTTTTCAGTATTTTTAAAATTGCTATGGTCAAAAGTTAGCTAACAGTATCTAGTTGATGCATGATTTTTCTGATAATTTTTTAATGAATATTTGATTTTTTACTAATTTTCTAAGTGGGCATTTCCTAAAAAGTAGAATTTTGGCCATGCTCCCCCTACAAATTTTGGAAAGTAATAGATTTTAAAAAATATATATTTTTAAAAATTTGTAGAATGGAGTCTAGTTATAAAAATGTAATTTATTTGAAATTTTGATGAATGGTTAATTTATAATGTAAAAAACACCAAACATTGCTTTTTGACAAAAAATAGACATACAAACAAAAGAAATTATTGATGAAAGGCCTAAGATTGTCAAAAAGTGAAAAAAATTGCATCGTTGGAAAGCTAAAAAGAGAACTTAACATTACCCATGTGTTCAATTTTGTTGATATTGAACCAAATGCAATCCTGACGGTGAGCACAAACCTGATTATGTGAAAAATTGTAGAATTTTCAAAAAACATGTCTCTAGTCATTGGGAATTTCCTCCAAGCCTTTGGGTTGGTATTCCAAGGCAAATACCAAAGCTAAGGCCCAGGGATTCCCAAAGAAAAATATAATGTGAGCGCATTATAATGTGCTCACATTATGTGTTAGTTTTGACATTTTTTGCTTCTTTGGGGAACATGTCTAGCAACACATAACACACTCGCATTATGTCTTCCTTTGGTTAAATGCAACTTTGTTGAATGTTTGTTCATATGTTTGTATGTATATGTATGTTGGTGTGTCATGTATGTATGTATGTATGTATGTATGTATGTATGCATTCATGTATGTATTCCTATATGTATGTATTTATGCTTATGGCAGTGAGGGTGAGAGAGGGTGGGAGTGGGAGAGAGTGTGGGAGAGAGTGTAGGAGGGTGTGAGAGAGAGCAGGAGTGTGTGGGAGAGTGTGGGAG
>VDFB02353493.1:321435925-321546226 GCA_007258455.2 Sequoia sempervirens
GAGTTTCTGTGTGAAAGTTATGAAGGATTTCATGTTTTTGGTCAAGGCATGGCTTCAGGGGAAATTAATAAAGACATATTATAAATCTCAGGCAATGTTTAAATATTGTAAAGCATAAAAAAAATGGTTCATTTTCCCCAAAGTTGAAAGTTAATTAGAAGAGGAGAAAAATTCATAAAGTGAAAATGCAATTCGGGGAACTTTCACGTGAAAATTTTAAAAAGGTGGAAGACTCTATTAAAGTCATTTGATGGGAGATTTTTAAAGGATGGAGTTTTAACACATGGGCGCCCTAAGTCTAATGTTTATTAAATGCCCCCCAAATTTTTCTATTTAGGAGATTTAAGAAATCTCGAACTCCAAATAAAGGTTCAAAAGTTCGTACTAGCCGCGACTTCCCGACTCCTCTATTGTCGGGGATCTCTAGGGTTTCAGAACCTTGTTTCACCAACATTGTGATCATAGAATATGCACAAAATGATAACAAAATTCACAGATGGCCCATGCAGATATTAAGCCCAACACCTCAACCTTTGACAGTATCCTTCACGCCGCCATCAAATTGGAAGCACTCAAACATGGTATTTGAAAACATGCAATCTGTGTTGTTTCAATCAACGCTTTCTTTGCATCAAGTCTGTGGTTTGGCAGTACTGCGTATCTTCATATTTCAATGGCCTTTATTCAAATAGTGAAAGCCCTCAATACATAAGTATGAGTTGTTTTGATACATTTTCGTGATTGTTAAATATGCACAATTTGGATTTGTTGAAGAGGCATAAAAAAGGGACTTGTATTGGATGCATTTTCTCATCTAACACAATGGATGAGGGTATTTTCACTCCACAAGCAGACATATACGCAAAATGTGAAAGCATGCCTCAAACAGATTGTGATACCATAGGTGATTGCTAGATGCGTGCAAGATGGACTTGTTGAGGAGGTTAATAAATACAAATCCATGAATTGTTCGAGCAAAGAAATGCCATGGGATAAAATACAAAGATCATAGGTGTGTAAATAATGAAGCATAAAAGGAATGCCATCAAATGGAATAGTTCTGATATCTAGGCCCACTCTGGTTATTAGATAGACTATTGAATATTTTTCTTTAATAAAACAAGTCAAACTAATTACAATCTGAAAAACATAGCGCCGACTGATAACGCCGCAACTTTTTTGTATATATTGAAATTCAATTTATTTTGTTGTTGGATCAAGGACTGACTCAATATCCTGCGCACTCATATTTTTAAAAAAAAATTGATAATATAATTATTCAAATGTGCAAAATGAGACCTTTCATTTCAATGAAAACCTATGTTTAATAAACTAAAAATAAGTACATAATAAAAACCAAACATATTAAATTATATTCGCTTGATATTGCCTTGAGGACTACCAACTCAGTTGGGTTTGTAAAGATTCCTCCATTTTCATCCTCAACCCGAACTTCGAAGCGTAAAAAAATAGGTTTTTTTTATGAACAAGGTCAAAAATCAGGGAAAAGGGGGGTTTGCTAGAACCAAGGGGGTTCTAGCGAACCAAGGTTCATTCGAACCCCCCTCAATATGAATTTTCATTTTGTTTTTTAGGTGGGAAATGTGGGATCATTAATTAAATAGGTTCATTCAAACCCTAGTTCAGTCGAACCCCTCTTTGGTTCAGTTGAACTTATAGGTTCATTCGAACCCCTAAAACCAATTTTTTTCCATGGGGTCATTTTTTCCAGTTTTCCTTCCTCCATCAAATTGTAAACCACTATTGTGGCTTCACCCATAATTGACCTATTCTAGTTAATTTCATTTGAGAATAATAGTGTAGGTGGACATTGATTATGTAGAAAACACAAATAATACTCAATCACACACAACCAATATAATGCTATAACAATCTACTATCTTAATTGTTGGAGTAGATCTAATTAAGAAAGAGAAATTGTAATGAATTATTTTAACAACTTTCAGCTTGCTGATCACAGCAAAATAGATGATATTAAAACAGCGATAAAGTTCACAATAATAAACAAAATTTTAAACTTTAATATGATATGGAAAGGGGAAAGACCAAAGATTAAAACCCAAAAATTGTTTAATGTAGATCTCAAATATGTGCGAGTAGTTTTTTTTGCAACTCAGCTCACTAGACTACCCAAAAGCAACAGTTAACAACATAGCAACATAAAATTACTAACCACTCAAAAAAAAACCACACACCATGTAAAATTTGTTTCATAACACCAACTAAAAGAGGACATACTTAAACATTAGATCATTCTTTCAATTGACAAATGGAAAATATGCATATTTGAAGTTAATCATTCACAAACAAATGTTAGTAAGAAAATATTATAGTAGTTATTGCAATCCATAAGAAATGAATGATCTGGTTATACCAACTACACATTCTAGCTTAAAAAAAATACAAATTACATATAAAACATAAGTTCACCATATGTAGAATTTCCTCTTTAATCATTCATCATGAATGAAATAAATAAGAATGATAATAAAAATGACAATTCTATTTATCATATTTGTGCAAATAAAAAACATGAACATATTAGCAATAATATATTGATTCCTGGCTAGAAGAAGCCATTTCAATGTTTAATATCCTCAAGCTTTCATTAATATCTATGTTTTCAAACTAGGATCATATAAATAAATCAAAACTCCATATCTCAAAGCTCAATAAACCAGCAATACTAAAAGTGATTAATCCAAAAGTTTTGGAATTTTATTTAGGTTTTGAAAACATATGATGCCCAAAATTATGATCACAGATTGGATAAAATTGCAGAGGCAATATGTGTCAAAGATCCAAATGTTAAATTCATCTCCAGATTTTAGTTCACAAAACTTTAATAACTCTTCTATAAACATAATACCAAAACACACGTGGATTGTAAATAAAAGCATGACAAGAATATAGAGCAGAAAATATTGATCTAAACATACATGAAAGAAAATAATGCATGACAAATAATTAAGATTAAAAGGAAATGGTCTAACCTGATATTCCTTATAGCTCAATACCTGTGCATATTGCTCACGGGAATTATATGGGGATGATTATATTTGTTTGGCATGCTCTGCACAAAATCTATAAGGCCTCCCTTCTTTAATTATATATTTGCATATGACTTTGAGTGAACAGTAGCAGTAAGATTTTCAAGAACTCAACAATCATCCCAGACAAGAATGGAGAAGACTGTATCAAGTATTATTCCCCTATAAAATAAAGAACAACAACCGTAAATAAATTCTTCCTAAACCTACCCCTTAGAATGCCCTCCTCATGTCATGTTTTCTTTGTTTTCATTGATTATTTCTAATGATCTGCTCTTAACACATTCATCTAAACACATTAATTGAAACCTCACTGTTGTTTACTATTTGTACAATACTGAGTAATGGGTACTATGCATTTTGAACTTGCAAGAATACATAGGTTTAAGATGTGAAATAATTTACAAGGTCACTCTCAATTCCAAAAATGCTTGTGTTAAAAAAAATTAACATATATAAGAAACTAACTAATCTCTATCCATTTCAGCCATGGTTAGAGGGAAGAGTCTCCTCCTTACATTATCACTAGTGTGTGCTCAATTCAAACTCCGAGGGTTTCGATTAATCTACAAAAATGTCAGTTGAATAGAGGGAATTTAACTTTGTACAGATTCAATGAAGTTAACTATTACAAGGTAAAATACTTAATTTCTAAACTATCACTAGAGAGTGCTTAATTTAAATTTTGAGAGTTACTGCAAACATTATTCCCAGCAAAGCTCTAGAGAATAGAGTAGATTCAGCCCAACACTCACTTTGAATGTCTTTATCAAAAGAAAATAATGGCAAGTCCTCTCCAAGAATAGGTAGATCAACAATCACTTCGAATGTCTTTATCAAAAGAAAATAATTATTTCCATTAACAGGTCAACACTCACTTCGAATGTCTTTATCAAAAGAAAATAATGGCGAGTCCTCTCCAAGAATAGATAGATCACCAGCACCATCCTTGAGGGCATGGCATGACTTCTCAACCAATATATATATTTTATGAGCTTGAGCATAATAATATAATTGATGCAGTAAACTTAATATTTTATTTGTTAAAGGAAATTTACACAATCTTCAACTATCACGCCTCCATTATCAGTGAAGAACTTCCAATAAAAACATGATGAATTTATCCTAGCAGATGTGCCTATAAAACGTGGGTGCAGAGACAAGTAGTGCTACTCAATCAGATCATGTGCTTTTCCCTACAACCCGAAGCCTACTAATATTGGGTTGGGCTTAAATGTCACACACTAAGCACCAACCATCCACCATACATCGTGCCATTTTCCTATTTTCATTCTGCTAACTGCCAAAGGCACCAACCATCCACCATACATCGTGCCATTTACCATTATGTCAGAAACTTTACCTCGCCCCCCACCCATAATGGAATGTTAGAAACTTTACATGGCCCCCCACCCAGAATATAAGTTAATGTTTTAATTTATATTGTTTTACTTTTTATTAGGCAGCTTTATTTTTAATTGCATAACATAATATATTATATAGTTTTATATTATATTACATGTTTTTCTCTTATATGTGTTAAATTGAAATCAAATTTTTTTAATTTAATATTTATTTTTACTAAGTATATTATTTGTAATTAAAATTGTTAAAAATGGTTATTACTAAGTGTATTTATAAATCAATTATATGGTTTATATTTATATTTTATAAAATTTATATGTTTTATTTAAATAAAATAAAATTTTAAAAATAATTTTGACTAATTTGATTAGTTAATATATTTTATTTTTTATTATTATCTTTATTAAATTGAACACAACAGGGATAAATTATTAGGCCATCAAACCCCACTAACATATAGTAAAACCAATGCACTTAAAATTGTCCAATAAAAATAATGCAATACATATTTTAACAATAGAAAACAAAGAAAACATGATATTAATAATCTAATAGTTAGTTGTTTTATCCTTTAGTGTATTCTTATAAAAAAATAGGGTACTATGAAAAAAAAGATTGAAATTTTAAAATTTTATATTTAGTTATTAAAAAATTATAAGAAATATTTAAAGTAAATAAATAAAATAAAATTTAAATTTATTTTAAAGGGATCCCATAAAAAAAAGAATAGTCTTATTTTGATTTGTTGTGTCTGCTATGTTTTAGAAATAGTGTTGATATTATAAAAACTTAATAGTAATCTTGAAATTTGTTCAATGATGACATTGTTAAATTTTTGCCAATATTATAGTACAAGGCATCATGGTGATGAAGACCTGAGTTTGACCAAGAGTAATTTTTGTAGTTACATTGTTAAATTTTTGCCAATATTACAATACAAGGCATCATGGTGATGAAGACCTGAGTTTGACCAAGAGTCACTACTTGTTGGTTAATTTTTGTAGTTATCAAAAACATAAAATAGAATTTAATTAAAAATATAAAGCTATGATCCTCACAATGAAACATAAATAAACATTAAAATGTTAATTTGAGAAACAAACAAACAAATCCATCCTCACAGTTACCAAAAGATTCATGCCATCTTCCAAGGCTTGCTTTAATCATAAGTTTGTTCATTTTAAATAGTCAATTATGGCATCCACAAAACCAGATACAACATCAAACTGTTCAAATACAAATCTCAAGTATGAAGCCATTTGCAAGGTTAAAAAGAAGGTGCCAACTAGAATCACTTCTATACCTTTAAGACAACTTCAAAAAAATTACTCATTCAAACCTTGAAGAAATCAAAGAGAAGCAATACAAATGGAAGTACACTAAAAAAAAATTAAGATAGATTTATGAAATTAAGCCAACAGAGACTACTATAATTACAGAATATTGAATAGAGTGTAACATAATTTTAGAATCAGAGTTACTTTTGCATACATAAAGTAAAACTATCTATCTAATGTGCACAAGCATTCATTCAAGTTTATAGGAATCAAGTTCCCTTGGTATAAGATCACATAATCATATGTATTATTTTTCTCATCATTGTTGTATTAAACCTCATAAAACAGAAGATGGCTGCAATTGCAAAGCAGATAGAAATCCAATTGAGAATAGTGAGAAAAGGAGGACAGAGTAAAATAGTGTTGCAAATTACAAGGAATTCATTCTTGGCTTATGATAGATCACAAAGTGTGTCCCAAAACATTGATTAAGTGGATGTACTTTCAAGCCCCATTGACCAAATTTGATCACTACTAAACGATAGTATAATTTCTTGCTTTCTAGAAGAATCAAGAAATATCAAACCAAAATTGGGTTGGTGCCTTTTCTAGTTATCAGCAAGTCAAGATATTTGAGAATCAAAGTAGTAGTTCAAAAACGTGATGATTCTTCGATGATAGTTATGTCGATAAGGTGTTAATTGAATCTTTTGGGAACCAAAGAAGTGCTTCTAAAAGATGAGGTTCTTGAAATGAATTAGGCCTGTCAAAAGAATTCATTCCTAAAATTAATGACTTGATTGTGTATAAGCCTAACTATAATTCAAACCCTAATTGAGCTCTAACCCTATCTCTAATTTGAACCCTAAACCTAACTGTAACTTTAATTCTAATCCTAATTCTAACTATGATTTTAACCCTAACCCTAACTCTATCCCTAACCCTAACTCTAACCCTAACCCTAACCCTAACTATAATTCTAATGCTTATCCTAACTCTAATTCTTGCCCTAATTAAAAGAATTTTGAACATTTTGAAATCCATATATATATAACTCATGCTTTTAATTTAAAAATTGCTTCTAACTATGATTTAACCCTAACATTATTTTTTCTTTTCTAATTAAAATAGTTTACATACCCATTTTTTATATAAGAAAAAAGGATGCCCATTTTAACAACTTGTCCCTTCTAACCTTTGTATACATTATTTGTTTATCCTATTTGTGTTATTTATGAATAGATATTATTTGTTTTTTTTGGGTGTTTTTAAATTTTAAAATATATTAGATGATATAATTTGACTTGTTATATTTTTATATAGTTCTCTATATAATATAATATTTTTATTTATAATAATATATCATCTTAAATTGCAATATTTTGTTATAGAAATATTTATTAATTTAGAATATTTTAAAATATAAATATAAAAGATATTTATAGAATTTTTATCTTCAAATATTTATAGAAGTCAATTTAGGTTAAGATATTGAAAATCTTCTCATCATAAACATAAAGTTCATTATGAGTCACTTGGTGATTTTGTTGTATCAACTGCAATCTACTAAAAATGGAACTTAGAATTGTGATTATATTTTTTATTCAAAAATGCATTGTTAAAACCATTTTCCTTTGGGTGGCACTCAACATTAGCATTGTTGTGTTTCATTTATACTTAAAATTAAATTTGTAGCTATTAGTTTTTATGATATTTTTACTTTTCAAATTTGTTGCTTCAAATAACTAAATTAATTTGCATGTTTGTTTTGGGAATCTATATAATTTCATTTTTATTTATTCTTATGAAAACTTTAAATATTAGTTTTAAAAAAATTATAAAAGCATTTGTTTTTGAAAAGGAAAAAATAGGTTTTACAGGGACCTAAAACCGCAAAGTTAAAACAACAAAAGGTAGATCAAAACAAGTCCAGGAAAACAGACAGATTATAAAATCATTTGTTAATGATCATTCTTTAAATTGTTTTAAAAATTCTTCAAAAATTAACTCTTGTCAAATGTAAATTAAATTTATAGTATTATGAACATTCTCAAGAGAAATATTCTCTGCTATATTTAAATAAATTTACATACTATTGTAGGAATATATTGTTGAACCCAAAAACTTTAGGTTATAACTATATTGTATTTTTTTCCAATTATACTTAACCCTAAAATAATTTAACTTTGTTATAAAAGTTAAAAACAAACTCTATTACCAGTAATGGGAATGGGAAATATTTATGTATCTATAAAGAAGATATAAAGAAAGGGTTAGAATTGTATAACTAACTAAATAATTTAAAATACAAATACAATTGAAAATAAGGAGACTTCCCTTTTCATTTGCCACTATTATAGGCACTATTGTAATGGAAGTGCATTAATCACCCTTGTCGGGTGAAGTTTCCTTGCCAATTAGATGGAAGAGAAATAATTTTTCAAAAATACTTTGTTATAAAATTGACATCTATACATTGAGAATAGCTAAAAAATAAATAAATAGAAAAACTATTTCAGTTGTCATTGGTTAGAAAAAGAATTATTAATAACTAGTTAAGAACAAGCCGTGCCTATAGTTTCCTTTGAGAAACTAATAATAATATTAATATTTTTATTAAATAATTTTAAGTACATTAATTTCAATTTATATTAGTGTGTGTTTGAAGGCTTGGATTTTTTTCCCTATATATTATGTCATTTAGTCTTCATATTATTATAAAAATATATTGTAAGGTATCAGGTTCTAGTGCCTTCTTAGAAATTTAATATCTAATAAGATTAAATACTTGGTGGCTATAGATCCACTTGTCCATTTATCTATGTGATGAATATCTAGCTTTTTGACATTTTATGATCAAACACTCTATTCATGATTAATGATATTTTTTGAACTTTTTTCACATAAGAATTTTATCTAATTTTCTTTCAATTTACATGAAGTAAGAATAAAAGTCAAATAAATTAACTACCAACTTATTCAAACTTAGAGTTAAATAACATAATCTAAGTACTTATAGACTAACAAATATTTCTTATTATTTTTATGGGATCCCTTTAAAATAAATTTAAATTTTATTTTATTTATTTACTTTAAATACTTCTTATATTTTTTTAATAACTAAATATAAAATTTTAAAATTGCAATTGTAACACCCCTCCGTTTTGGATTTTTGGTTCGGAAAGGTTCTTTGCATGTCTGATTATGCTTATGATGTGACTGTGAACTTGGTGATTATTTAATCATTAATTGTTTAGTGATGCGCATGTTATACTATGATGCGATGATTGTGTATGAACATGCTTTGACTTTGGAACTTAATTACTTGTTATCGTGATTGTTAAACGATGTGATGTGATCTTATTCTGATGCTATCTTATGACATGATTTGGAGTAACTTAGAATATATTTGATTAAATGATGTTTTATGTTATTGAGCATATCTTCGATGTTAGATGCATCAGTTAATGATACTATATTGGTGAAAGGGGAGGATTGTATCACTCGCTTGCGAGCACCCTACAATTTCACGATTCCCTCTTCACGGCGTGTTTGATCATAACATACATATATATTTTGCACGTTCGACATGTTCTTTGTTGTAGGCTACAGGAACACGACATTGACTCCATCTAGCTTCATAGGTTTGAGTGTGTCCATTTACCAACGGTAATTGATTGGGAGATAGTAGCTAGGTTTTCCGAGCCAAGTCATCACCCTAGTCATAGCGTGTTGTCGGGTCGTCGTCAGGGTCAGTTGTTTTAACTTGGTCAGCTTCCCCTTGAGTGTTTATTTAATTTCAAGTTTAAAGTTTATTAAATGACTTGCGTAGTTTAATTAATGACTAAATGTGTTTAATTGCAAGTTAAAAGTGATTAAATGGCTTTTGAAATTTATAAATGATGATTGTTTTGTCTTATTGAAATGTTGGAAAATTAGTGATTAATTAATTAATTTAATTTAAATAATAAAATAAATGAATTAGATTTATTTTTTTGACTAATTAAATTAATAGGGTTAAATTAAATCAATTTGGTTGGGTTGGCATCTTTAGATTTTTGGATTAAATCAAAAATTAGAATTATGCTTTACATTTTACTTTTAGAAATAAAAGTTGAAAAGAATTTTATTTGTGAATTGATAAATTTATTTGGTTAAAGAAATTTAATTAACTTTTGGTTGAAAATGAATTTTATTTAAAAGGATATTTTGCAAAATGCATTTGGAAATTGAAAGAAAATTGTTTAAGCTATTTAAAATTCCAAATATTTTCAATGCAATGTCTTTGGGGTAGAAAAGATATTTTTTAAATAGTTGACTTTTTTGGTAAAAGATATTTGTGAATTTGAAATTGGAATTTGTAGTTGAATTTGAATTTGAGTTTACAATTTAATATGAATTTGAATTTAATTTGAACTTGAAATTTAATTTGAAAAAAATCTGAATTTGAATTGGAATTGGAATTTGGGGGAGATATTATATTTCATTTTTAGAGGTTTTAGTTTGGGGATGTTTTTTTTGTGGCTTTGGATTTGTGAGAGGATGGAGATTTTTGCTTGAGCTGGATCCAAGGAGGAATTGGAAATCACCATTGTGGAGGGTTGCAAACCTTGGAGAAAAATAAGGTTTTTCATGCTCTTGCCTTGTCATTTTGAAAATAGATTAAATCTTTGTGATGTATGTTTGAAATCCTTGTTGGCTGTGAGAAAATTCTTTGAAGTCTTGCTTAGATTCAAATCAAACCCGTGAAAATTAGTTTTAAAACTAACAACTCAAAACTAGGAAGGATTCAAATAAAAATATTTAATTTATTTCTCATTTGAGAAAAGAACCCAGAAAATTCATCAGGAATTTGTTTTAAATCTTTCCTTTTTAGTTTTTCTCTTCAAAAATTGCCCAAATTGGGCTGTGAAATAATATATATGTTTTGCATATAAAATATATGCATTTGGTATTTTTTTCCTTTCAAATAATTGTGAGAAATTCTTTCTGGTTTTTACCAGAAAAGGGTTTGAATTTCATTTTGATTTTCGTTTAAAAAATGAAATTGTAAAAGAATTTTTTTAAAATTTTAAAAAAGTTTTGTGGGGGCTACCCACAGCCATCACCCACCCATGGGGGCGCTGGTTGTGCAGCACTCCCCATGGTGGGGAGGGGGCTGCAAGCCTCCAAAGGGGCTACGTCCCCTGTGTAAGGCTGCGCAACACACAGGGGCCGCCCCCTGTTGGGGCTGCGTGGCAGCCAAGGCCGATGGCCTTTTTGTTTCTTTAAAACAAATTTAAATTTATTAAATTTTTTTAAGTTTTATTTAATTTCATTTTTTTATATATATAATATATATTTATTATAATATGCATATAATATGTATATATTAATTTTAAAATGATATATATATTATATACTTATTATAATATATATGTATTATATTTATAAAATATATATATATCAGATTATATATAGATAATTAAATATATATTTAACATATATATATTTAATGTTTGGTTGTTTTGGCATTAAATTAGTAAAATGGAATTTTACTTGGGAGGTTTTATTAAATTGAAATATTTATAGAATAAATTATATGTATGATGTGTTTAATTCAAATACAATTCATCTGAAGAGGTGATTTTTGATCATCCAGTTGAAATAAATAGAGTTCATTTAATCAATCAAATTCATTAAATTATGTTTTGATTGGAAATCTTGAAATATTATTATAATAATATTTTAGAGGTATATATTTAAATAATGATTTGGATATCTTAAAAATAGGAATTAATCAAATCGATTGTTGCTTTAGTATAGAGGAAATGTAATTGAGGTTTTACCAAAGGATTTATTTAAATTATTGATTTTGACTAATTTATTTATCCTTGGATGAAATATAGGTTAAGTAATTTGATTAAATGCTTATTTATTAAAATATCTTGATTTTTGAATGTAATCGTAGAACTTAGAGATAACGAATGCTTTATTTTAATCAGATATTTTAATTATCAAAAGCACGATTTATTTATAATTTAGTTTTGATTATTACGGATAATCGTGACAAATGAAATTGAAGGGATGGATTTAAATATAGATAACTGTAAGCTGATTTTGATTCGAAATAGAAGCAAAAGTGGATTTTATATTCAAGTGGATTATTTAGAACATTGAATTTTTTTAATAGTCAATGATTTATTTTAAAGGATAGAGTCTAGATAATCAAATGCTTTTGTTTCAAGGTTTGATTTTTTTTTAATAAGATAAGAGATGGGGAAATGAAATATAAATTATTGATATAGTTTCTTAAATATCAACAGTGTGATATAAGTATTTATTATATAACAGGATATACATCGAGTATGCACTATTGGGTGTATTTGTTGGAATGTATTCGTATTCAAGTAGAGATGACCTTTAGTTGAAGATTTAGTTGATTTATTACTACAAATTGAAAGAAGGACTGATTTATTTGATCTAAACGTCTACTTATCAAAACGTTTTAAATATAGAATACAAATGAGAAAACTTAGAAGTAACGAATGATTTAATGAATCATATGAGATTGAGTTGTTGATTTATTGCTAGGTTGAAATAAAGAGTAATTTATTTAATCCATATGCTTTATAAAACAAGTGGATTTAATTACATTATATGAATGTGGGACGTAGAGTTATTAATTGGATTGATTTTGATTCAATGATGTTATTTATTGAAATGTTTGGCTTTAGAATATGGTTGTGTAATTTAGAGTAAATGATCTATTCTTTGAATATTTCTGTGTTGTGAAAAGAGATGGGATCAATTGATTGGATAGATGCAAGTCATGAATACTGTGTTTGATTGAGTTTAGGAAATCCGAACAGTAGCTCACTTCATTGTCGGAAATACTTTTAGTGTTTGATTGTTCATCTTCGATGTTGGGGAATTAGAGTGAATGTTATGTAAGTCTTCCAAAGTGTTATCTTGAAACGATGTTGTGCATCATGTGTCTGTTATTGTTTTAATTGGGAAGTGCTTGAGTTGTGTTCAATGGATACCTGGTTACCACGTCAAGATGTGTGACCTTATGGCTTAAGGTTGAGTCATGTTTCAGTTTGTTATGTGGGTTGTCATTATGTTAGTCAACCTTGTGTTAGCCTTGGGTAGTGCACGCTTTGGTTTCGGTTTTGTACATCCATAGTGATGTGTTACCAGTTGAGGTGTTTGGTTATTTGTGATCAGTGTTAGTGCATTGTCTACCCTTGGCATGTGGTTGAGATAGGTGTTGTCAATAGGGGAGTGGCTTTCATCAAGCGTCGGGCCCAAAGTGGTTCCAGGATAACTCATGTGAGAGTAAGTTAACTAAGTGAAAATTAAAATAACTTATACTAGGGATAGAGTAGCTTGAACATTAATAAGATAATTTAGCCTCACTCATTGGCTCAAGGGTTTGTACGAGACTTGAGATGAGTCAAGAAGGCCTAGAATGGCAAGATCATTATCTCGTCCTTATGAGAGATAATCGATTCTGCTCTGGTGTGCATGTGGGGCTAGGAGTCGGTTGAGGTTTCCAGGATATCCCTAGAGGGGGGCTGGGACCTAGGAAGACTTTCCAGGAGATCCCATGCAACCTTTGTGATGACACTCCTCCTATGACAATAGTCGGTATAGTGTTGTACTGTTGGTTTTTATTGTACAGTGATTGTACTCGATTTTGGACTCTGGAAGCATTGTAACCATTGTGTTAAGTGATGTGGTCTAAGCTCTTGTTTGCAGTTCAATTTTTGTGTTAGCCTGTGTCTAGTGGTAGATTGTCTTGTCTAGGAAATCCTTGTTACTATCTCCTAGCATGGAGGGAGTGGAACCTTTTGGATTCCACGTGGTCGAGTGGCGTGCTTCTTAAATCCGTTGGTTCTTCTTCATGTTTGTGTGTTCGTGATTTCCAGCTGAAGAGCTCGTGGGAATCAGTTTCTTCTCATGCCTTGTTCTCTTATTTCTTATTGTATTTTATTACCCCTCAGTTGTTATCGAGGTGGAATTGTATATTGTAGTCATTTTGTTGGGAATTACTGTAACACCCCTCCGTTTTGGATATTTGGATCGGCAAGGTTCTTTGTATGTCTGAGTATGCTTATGATGTGGAAGTTATATGTTGATGTGATGTTCTTTTATTCTGATGTTATCCTTATGTCATGATTTGGAGTAACTTAGAATATATCTGATTAAATGATGTTTATGTTATTGAGCTTATCTTTGATGTTAGATGCGTCAGTTAATGATACAGTATTGGTGAAAGGGACGGATTGTATCACTCGCTTGCGAGTGCCCTATGATTTCAAGATTTCCTCTTCACGGTGTGATTGATCATATGATGTATATATGCACGTTCGACATGCTCTTTGTTGCAGGTTGGCAGGTACATGACATCGACTCCACCTGGTTTCCAAGTTTGAGCGTGTCCATTGACCAATGAAAATTAATTGGGAGATAGTAGCTAGGTTTTCCGAACCAAGTAGTCACCCTAGTCATAGCATGTTGTTGGGTTGTCATCAGGGTCAGTTGTTTTAACTTGGTCAGTTCCCCTTGAGTGTTTATTTAATTTCAAGTTTAAAGTTTATTAAATGACTTGCATAGTTTAATTAATGATTAAATATGTTAGTTGCAAGTTAAAAGTGATTAAATAACTTTTGAAATTTATAAATGATGAATGTTTTGTCTTATTGAGATGTTGGGAAATTAGTGATATAATAAATGATAAGTGTGTTTTAATTTCACTTCTGAAAATCATAGAGGAAATAAATTCTTTGCAATTTGAAATGCTCTTTGTTCAAAATGAAAATTTGGAAAATGCATTTGGGTATAATGCTAGGAATGTTACTTACATTATTAATTAATTTAGTTTAATTAATAAAATAATCTAATACTAGATTAGATTTATTTTATTGATTAATTAAATTAATTGTGTGAATTAATTAAGTTATTCCTTTTGAATTAAAAGTGTTAAAAGATTTAATTCTTTTGTTGAAAAGAACATGTTAAAATATATTGAATTCAATTTGGAATTTGAAAATTGTTTTAAGTTATTACAAAAAAATTCAAATGTTTTCAATGCAATGACTTTGGGGTAGAAAAGATATTTTCTAAAAAAAGTTGACTATTTTGGGAAAGATATTTGTGAAAAGTTAAATTTGAAAGTGAGTTTGCATTTGTATTTGAATTTAATTAGAATTTGAATTTGAAATTGGAATTTATATTTGAATTTGAATTAGAAGTTGAATGTGAATTTGAATTTGGGAAGTTTGGAAAAAGGATATATTTTCATTAGGGTTTTCTTTCAATCTCTCTTATGGAAATATTGGTTGCAAAAAGAGGGCTTTTTGGGGATTTTTGGGATGGATTCTTGGTTGAAGGATGAAGATCTTGGGAGGAGATTGGAAAGGATTGAAAGCATCAAAAGATCCCTCCTCAACTTATTCTTCAAATTCTTAATACAGGTTTTATTCTAGTTTTGTTTGAAGCTTTGAAATCTTTGTTTCAATTTGAATGAAAGGGTAGGAAATCCAATCTGAAACCTTTTGAAATCATGGAAAGATTAGAAAACAAGTGTGCAAAATTTAACAATAGGAATCAAACAAGAACACATGAAGATCTTGAAAAAAATCAATTTGAAGTTGAAAATCTCCATCAAGAATTTGTGCAAAACTGTGATTAAACTCTTACTTGTTTTAATTGTATTTTATAAAATGAATTTCCTCTATTTATTCTGGTTTTGGAATCAATTTCTGCTTGTATATATATATATATATATATATATATATATATATATATATATGTTGTGTGAGTATATATATATTATATATAATATATATATATATATATATATATATATTGATATGTTCATTTTAAAAGTATTCAGGTTTTTTTTTTAAAAGAATGGAAAAACGAGGAACAGGGGCGCGTGCTTTTTTTATTTTTTTTTTATTTAAGAAAAATAAAAATCAAAATACAAAATATGTTTTTAGGGCTTGGGGAGGGCGGGCCATGGCTGCCGCGGCCACCCCCCGCCTGTGGGCCTCGCACCATGGGGAAGGTGGCCACCTAAACCTAGGAGGCGCCGGGCCGCGTCCCTCCTCTATGGAGGTCGGCGGCTGGCGGCCGGCGTGCCCTAAATCCGTGGTGTAAATTTTCTTTTTTGTTGTTTTTTTTATATATTTATATTATATAAATATAATATATATATTATAATATATATAATATTTAAATATTATATATTATAATATATATGTTGTATATATATATAATAAAATATGTATGGAATTTTAGTTTTATTTAAAAATAAAATATATATTTTGAATAATGGGGTTTTATTATAATGCATGATTTTGGGGAATTTTAATGGAAGGATTTAAATGGGTAAGTATTTATTTTACTTTTATTTAAAAAAATAAAAAAATACAAGTAATTAGAAATATTGTTTTTAGTTGAAATATTCATTTATTTCATGTTGAAATAAGGATTAAATGATTTAAATTTAATGTTATTTATTAAGACATCTGGATTTTGAACGTAATAGTGAAATTTGAACGTAATAGTGAAACTTAGAGATAAACGAAGGATTTAGTTAATCTGAGGACTTTACTTGTCAAAATTTTGATTTTTAGGTAATTGATTTTGATTATTACGGATAATTGGGTCAAATAAAATTAAATAGACAGTTTTAAAATATAGGTTATCCTAAGATGATTTGGTTGTGAAATAAAAGCTAAAGTTGATTCTATATTCCAACGAATTATTTAGAACGTTGAATTTTAATAGTCAAAGGATATAGTTAAAAGAGAGATTTTAGATAATCAAGTGCTTTTACTTCAAAGGTGGATTTTATTAAAATATGTGATTAGGAAATGAAACATAATTATTGGTTTATACTCCTTAGGTTGTCAACGTACTTTGAGCTACAATTGAGCTTGTGCGAATAATGTTAGCTATTTACTTAATTTCTTGTGTGACGTAATTGATTGACTTATTAGTTAATCTGATTATTTTGTTAAACAAATGGTTTCATTTATAGTGTATGATCGTGGAACTAGAGAAATAATTGATTATTTGTGTTACACCATTGTTTTGATATATGTTTGTATATTTAAATAATAAATATATACTTAATATATATTTATATTTAAATATAAGAATTTCAATATGAATTATTTTTATTGAAGTTGAGGTGAAATGGTTTTTACATTTAAGCAATATTATTTAAAAGATGGCTTGATCATTATGAATAAATCGAAGAAATGGAATAGACTTTTAGATGTAATCTTTCGTCAGTTACCAATAAAATTTGATTAATCCTCAAGTGTGTGCAATTATTGTTAGTTATTAATTGTTTTCTTTTACGTTATACCATTGTTCTGCTTGGATTTAAAATATCCTAACGATAGATTGTGGAATGATGCTCATTCTTTTTATTGAAAGGAATAGATAAGATTCGTGAAAGTTATATTGTTGAGAATTTATAAGTATCAGTAAAGGATTAAATATATGATGCATATATGTACTTTGGTTTCTGTTTGATGAAGAAAGATTGTTTGCCGAAATTGATCTCGAGTTATTTAAAGAATGTGTGTGTCTATGATTGTTGATTTAAGTGATCTCTTGTTGGTATGATTTGGAAAATTATTGTTATGATTCACGAGTGTGCTTTGGCTGTGCTGGAATTTATTCCTTGAGGTTAGGGACTCTTTGATTTCATTATGATTTCGTGTTGGCCTTGTTGATCATGTAAGTCTTCCAGTTGTGTTTTTCTTGAGATGATGTTATGTCTCTTGTAATTTGCTTTTTCTATCTTGGATTGTGTGTGAGTTAAACTTTAGTGGAAACCTAGTTCTTTGTACAGGTTGTGTGACCTCGTGATTAAGGTCGAGTTGTGTATCAGTTTGTTATGTGGGTTACCATTATGTTAGTCAACCTCGTGTTAGCCTTGAGTAGTGCACGCTTGACTTCAGTTTGGACATCTGTAGTGATGTGTTACCTATCGAGGTGTGTTGAATATTTGTGATAAGTGTTAGTGCATTGTCTACCCTTGGCATGTGGTTGAGTTATGTGTTGTCGATAGGAGAGTGGCTTTCAAACGAGCGCTGGGCCCAAAGTGGTTCCAGGATAACTCGTGTGAGAGTCAGTTAATTAAGTGAAAATTAAAATAACTTACTAGGGAGAGAGTAGCTTTGAACATTAAATAAGATAATTTAGCCTTGCTCATTGGCTCAAGGGCTTGTACGAGACTTGAGATGAGTCGGGAAGGCCTGGAATGGCAAGATCGTTATCTCGTCCTTATGAGAGATAATCAATTCTGCTCTGGTGTGCATGTGGGGCCGGGAGTCAGTTGAGGTTTCCAGGATATCCCTAGAGGGGGGCCAGAACCTAGGAAGACTAGCCAGGAGATCCCATGCAACCTTTGCGATGACACTCCTCCTATGATAGCAGTTGGTATGGTGTTGTACCATTGGTTTATTTTGTACAGTGATTGTACTCATTTTTGTTCTCTGGAAGCATTGTAACCATGTGACTAAGTGATGTGGTATATATTCTTGTTGGCAGCTCAGTTTTTGTGTTGGCCTGTGTCTAGTGGTAGATGGTCTTGTCTAGGAAATCCTTGTTACTATCTCCTAGCATGGAGGGAGTGGGGCCTTTGGGTTCCACGTGGTTGGGTGGCATGCATCTTAATCCGTTGGTTCTTCTTCTTCTTGTTCGTGTGGTCGTGACTTCCAGTTGGAGAGCTCGTGGGAATCAGTTTCTTCTCATGCCTTGTTCTCTCAGTACTTATTGTATTTTATTACCCCTCATTTGTTATCAAGGTGGAATTTGTAATTTGTAATCATGATTATTGAATTTACCTCATTCGGGGAATGAGTGTTGTAACCTTATTGTTTAAATGTTGTTAATTGGAATCTTGAGGTATTTATTTTTCCTTATTGTAATTTATCTTGTATGGGATGTATGTAATCTTAATTCTATAAGTGATTAATGTTTGGTTTCATTTGATGTTAATTGTTGTTTGGTTTTTAAAGTAATCTTTGTCTCATGGCCTTAGAGGTTGTTGGCAATGTGTATCCATCTTGCATGTTATTTGTACTTCAAAAAAAAAAAAAATTGGTACGTTTAAGTAGTGGATTGCAACTTCCTCTAGGGTTGCGTGGCGAGGCATTACAATTACCTCATTCGGGGAATGAGTGTTGTTATCATATTGTTTAAAATTTGTTAATTGGAATCTTGAGGTATTTATTATCCTTGTTGTAATTTATCTTGTTGGGATGTATGTAATCTTAATTTTGTAAGTGAGTAATGTTTGGTTTCTTTTGATGTTAATTGTTGTTTGGGTTTTAATGTAATCTTTGTCTCGTGGCCTTAGAGGTTGTTGGCAATGTGTATTCATCTTACATGTTATTTGTATTAAAAAATAAAAAATAAAAAAATTGGTACGTTTAAGTAGTGTCTTGCAACTTCCTCTAGGGTTGCGTGGCGGGGCATTACAACAATCTAAATTTCTATCTTTTTTTCATAGTACCTTATTTTTTTATAAGAATACACTAAAGGATAAAACAACTAATTATTATTCTTATTATAAAAAAATAGGGTACTATGAAAAAAAGATAGAAATTTAGATTGAAATTTTTAAATTTTATATTTAGTTATTAAAAAATTATAAGAAGTATTTAAAGTAAATAAATAAAATAAAATTTAAATTTATTTCAAAGGGATCCCATAAAAATAATATTATTAATATTTTTATTATTTTTATGGGATCCCTTTGAAATAAATTTAAATTTTATTTTATTAGTTTACTTTAAATACTTCTTATAATTTTTTAATAACTAAATATAAAATTTTAAAATTGCAATATAAATTTCTATATTTTTTTCATAGTACCCTATTTTTTTATAAGAATACACTAAAGGATAAAACAACTAATTATTATTCTTATTATAAAAAAATAGGGTACTATGAAAAAATATTGAAATTTAGATTGAAATTTTAAAATTTTATATTTAGTTATTAAAAAATTATAAGAAATATTTAAAGTAAATAAATAAAATAAAATTTAAATTTATTTTAAAGGGATCCCATAAAAATAGAGCTGCATAATAAAAAGTAAAACAATATAAGTTAAAACATTAACTTATATTATGGGTGAAGGGTGAGGTAAAGTTTCTGACATTCCTCTAGGTGAGGAACACTGGTACCTTAGAGCAGCCTGACAAATGATACATAGTACAGACCCATGACATAATGGTAAATGGCACAATGTATGGTGGATGGCTGGTGCCTTTGGCAGTTAGCAGAACAGAAATAGGAAAATGGAACTGCGGATAGGAGGGGCCCACATGAAGCATTCAACACTTAGTGTGTGACATTTAAGCCCAACCCCAATATTTTCATTCCACCAACATTGACATGGTTCTCCCCAAATAGGAAAATGGGACTGCAGATAGGAGGGGCCCACATGAAGCATTCAACACGTAGTGTGTGACATTTAAGCCCAGCCCCAATATTTTCATCCCACCAACATTGACATGGTTCTCCCCAAATCATTGTTGCTTCCCCTTTCACCCTGATGCTGTGTGTTGTTCTCCCCCTCTTCACCCATTTTTTTTTATTTTTTTATTTTTTCCAATCCCTTTTTTCCCCTAACTTTCCATCCTATATATTATTTATTGTTTGCAGCAAAATACGTAACTTCTCCACCAACCACTTGAGGCAACTGTGGCTGTAGACTTGACAGAGAAATAGCGAAATAAATCCTTTGAACTCACTCTTTACTATATGCAGGAATATTGTCTCCACCTTGAATGCTAATCACATCCCCTAACAAATGGAAGAAAAGGAAGTCTCTTTCAAAATAGCATGACAATAATGAGTCTGAATTTACACTTATCCAATCTCCACATTGATTTTACATTAATGTCGACAACCAAACAACTTGACTTTACATAAGGTAGTGTCACGACTCCAGCTCCCTGACTTTTACTGCACAATTTTTAGACTTTAATGAACACATGTTAAATGGACTAAAAATCTAAATCTTGAAAATCTTGCCTATCATTAATTATTGATTGAAAAACTTGAGAGTAGAATTTGAATGTTGACCAAATTCAGTGGACAACCATGGAGTTTAAGGCATCATGCATGAATAGAAAAGGACATTAAGACCATGTTTTCTGCACAGTGAATCAGATCCAAATAAGCAAATTAAATTTTTGGTCAGCACAGACCTACTGGTAGGTCACATCCTACCGTCTTCAGCCGCCCAACTAAAGCCTCGCCCCATCCATATTATTCACATGGAGTTCTATTTCATCTGCCCAAAATAAATTTCAGAACTAACTCGCATTCTACAGTTGACAATGAATTTAATGCGTTGTATCTATAAAACAAGGGAATGAACTTCTGTTTTGGAGAGCAAGAGACCATTCTGTGAGAGACTCCAAAGAAATGGTTGATTTCAGACTTTAGGAAGGAGGAGAGCCAATCTGGGCGCAGTATTCACTTTAGATCTCTTCCAAGAATCAACGCACCAAGTAGGTATCTTACCTGTCCACTTTGATATGTAGAATATTGGATTCCTCTTGTCTTTTTGTCACAAACAAATACATGCATATAGATAGAGCAAGTAAGACTAAGCCATTAAATTTGAATGGGAACCTTTGTGAAGCTGCGTAGGGCATATCAGAGAAAAATAGGTAGATTTTATTCAGTCTTTTATGAATCGGCTGGAATAACCCATAGAACATGGGTTTTGCAAGAGAAATGATGCAATCTGTAGTTTTATTTATTTATCTAGAAAATAGTTGTAGGCAATCACATGACCATGAAATATCATTTGGTACATAATTTTAAGAGTTTTAATTTTCTAATTCGTTAGCCATGATATACTAATGCACTATAGGCGTAATATTCTAATCAGGATGTGAAGATTTTAATTGCTGTGATGCTATTTTTTTTAACAGAGACTAATGATTATACAGTTAACCTTCTTACTTGTTTAAAAATTACAATTTCAATGATAATGGACCATCCTTGGTTGGATTACCATTTAATCTACTTTCTAAAAGATCATTCACCTTGATCCACCTTATAATGAGAATCTTGTTTAGGCGTCTAATTTTATTCCTGTTAATTAAGAATTGTATAGCTCCATTCTCTGGTTCATCCATTTCTACGCTTGTTTAATATAAAATATGTCAATTACTTCCATAAAAAGAATTTGGGCATTTTGTGCAAAAAGGCTAATTAGAAAATTCATGACAATTGTAATAGAATCCACTCCTAATAAATAGATAGCATTCCTAACTTGTTCAAATAGATATATATATATGTATATATTTATATAATTCATGCATACTTAAATCTCTTTTGAAAATTTGGTGCAAGACGTGCCTTTATGGTTCCAATTGTCTCTATTGCCTCAATTACTTTCTTTAGGAGATATATAGGTATTTGGATACAATCTTTTGTTTAATGCCATTTTATAAATGAGGGTAAAATCTAAATATTTTGGGTTAAGTGATATTCAATGTCTATGTACCGAAAGATAAGGCCATGTAAAATGAATGAACGGACCTTGTTACTTTTTTTACAAAAAAAATTGGATTGGTGCATATCAATGGGCATTGATCTAAGATATCAATAACCATCCTTAATTTTTATTTCATAATAATTGAATGTTGATTTGGTATTTATATATATACATATTTCCCTTATACGATCTAATCCGTTTAGGGAGTCTTACCAAACACTTGGCATTTGTAAATTATTTCTAGTATGGTTAGAAATTTGCAATATAATCAAATTAAAGATATTGTTAGCCTAAAACCACGTATTAACATTGATAAAATTATCTTGATATATTGAAGCATTCAAGTTCTCCTTTATTCTAGTTGGTCTAGGACCTTCAATTTAAATACAAAGAACAATGAAACCCCTTCTACACAAAGGTAGTTCTTCTATAAGTAATAGACAACATAAGTACTCCATTACCCTGGTTAGTGTTGAAAAATTACCTTATTACATTCCATAATATAGTCATTGGAATTTTCACATCCTAATGCTAAATAAACCATCTAGAAGATAGAAATATAAGTGGAATAATAGGACTCTAATCCTTGAAATGATTCTTGAAGATATTTTAACTCTAGGTAAAAGTGATTTCTTGTATACTTTTGATAACGAAAGTAGGGAAACACATATGTTATGAAATTTCTCAAAAATAACGCATGTCTTTAATTTAAGTACTCACTTAATTACGTTGCATGGGAATTTCTTTTATGAGTAATAAATGGTTAAATGATTCTTTTAAAATCTAGGGTATTTAAGTTACTAAGATTAGGACTTACTATGAATTCTTGACCAATGCTTGTTGATTTATTTAATCATCATGGGTTTCCTTTTATGAATATTGTTAAATTTTACCGTGTCTTATGAACTTCTTTTCCTAATCAATATTAAGTATGTTAGATATAGATTTGGAAACTAATCAAAGAAGGAAAAACAAAACCAGCAGCGTTCGGTATTAACGATGCCTCTGGCTCACGTTTACGGGTAAAGCCGTCGCGCTTGAGCTACTGCATCTATAGCCTAACACAGCTGCAATAACGGCGTCTGTGGCATCGTCCCTATAAATCGCCGGGGAGAAATAAGGGACATGAGTTGTTTAAAATCCAAAGGGAGGGAAATCCCCTTTGGATCGATAATCTAAAAAGATAAAACAAAAATGAATCAAATCCGCTAGTGACAACCTAGAAAATTGTAACTTAGGAATTTTTCAGTGGTGCAAATGTAATTCTAACTCAAAGATAAAATCATGTGGATAAATCATTAGGGAATCATTTAAACGGGTCAAGGGAGACGAACTTCATTAGGGAGTAAGGTTAGATGAATATTAATAGGTAAACAATGAATGGTCAAGGCGATCGTTTATTATCCATGCTTACCATCGTGGGTAGCAGCCGCAGAGGAACTGTCTAGGGGAAATAAAAACCCTAGAAAGGGTTGCGTACCCGCTTTATAACAGTTCACATAAACATAGCCTAGAAAACAGAACTACATATTTTACGCCTTGATCCCGTTTGGAAGCAGGGTATGTAGGCAGTCTGGGAAACGAAGGATGCTCCCAGTACTCAGGCGTTCGGGAATGGGGTTTAGGGTTGGAGAGATCACATAACTAGTTATATAAGATAATCAACCAAAATACATGCAACTATACTCGGAAGAATCCCGCATGGATTGCTTGATTCCCCGAGGCCCTTAGGCCAAATTCCGAGGCGGGTTTCAAGTTTAGAATTACAATTTTACATACCCCTGAGGACGACGACCTCGGTGCACTTTTAGTAGAAAGTGTGGTCATCAGGGAAGCGACTCAGGATCCGGATGATCCCGATGAGTCCAAGACTCTGGCCAGAGCACGTACCTATCATATGATAGATGCCTGCCTCGTTTAGGTGGATGCCTATTCCGATTATATGAATAGATGTATTCCTATTCCATATGAATAGATGAAGTGAATTCCTGTTCCATATGAACAGATGATATATCTATCCCGTATGGATAGAAGTTCCCGAGTATACTTGTGAATGAATACTTGAAAAAAAAAATTTATTAAATAGAGTGGTATTTCGGTTAAAAATATTTTGGGTCCTTACATGTGGTATCAGAGCGAGATTCAAAAACTAGGCCTTGAGCTTACTACGACTCGCGCAATTGAAATATGTACTTTAAAAGTTAGAAATAACCTTTTTCAAAACTTAGAATAATACTAATATGTGAATAATTAAACAGGAATTCTAAATGCCAAGGGGAAGAGCAACTCGAGCTGGTGTCGGTAGAAGGCCAAAAGGGAACAAAGATGATGAACCACAAGCTCATGATGGGATTGAAGCAATAATAGAACTGTTAACTGAACAAAGAGATAAAATCAACTCTTTGGAGCAAACGGTACAACAACTTCGAACAAGACAAGATAATATTGAAAATATAGTCGAACCTCAAATTGAAAACCCTCCTGACGGAGATAATCTAGAGCATAACATAATGGATGTTATTGCACCTAGGAGAGAAAATCCTATTCTAGAATTAACTAAGGACTTGAAGAAAATCACCCCTCCAAAATTTGATGGGAATCAACTAGGAGAAAGGGCAGAAAACTGGCTTAATGAAATGGAAAAGTATTTTGAGTTAAGGGATTTCAGCGAAACTACTAAGGCCTTATGGGGGTCCTACCAACTTGTTGGTGAAGCAGCTAGTTGGTGGACTAATGTGAAGGAACAAAATAAGTACACCAAGGAGGACATAACATGGGAACAATTTGTTGAGCACTTTCGTAAAAGGTGGCTACCACAATTGTTTTTTGATGAAAAGATGACTGAGTTTCACAACCTTCGACAAGGATCTCTAACAGTTCAACAATATTGGGATAGGTTTGCCAAACTACTAAAATATGTGCCAATATATCAACAAGATGAAAAGAGTCAAACTAGGAAATTCATTTTGGGATTAAATACCAACATAGGAGCAGAGGTTGACATGCATGGACCAGAAGGTATGAATGAAGTGTTAGAGAAATCCTTAAAGCAAGAGAGGAAGTTACAAGCTTTAACTTCAGCAAGACAATCTTTTAGGAGTAATAATTTCAAGAGGAAACAAGAATTCAGAAGGAATCAAAACTTCAACAAGAACCTAAGGAACAACTCATCAGAAAGAAGACCACCTCCAAATCATAATCAAAGGTACAATGTGAATAACACTAACAGAAACAACTTCAACAAAAATGAACCAAGGAACTATAATTGGCCAAGGCTCAATGAAGCAAGCAATAACCAGCCTAAAAATCCAATGCAACGAGGACCACCAGGTGGATGTTTCATGTGTGGAGGGAATCACTTTGCTAGAGAATGTCCAAGGATGCAAGGTCAGATGAAAGCAAATCAACCTCAGAGGGGGCCTACTCAAAGGATTCATGCAGCAGTAAGAAATCGACGTACTCGATCCCAGAATGTGCCCATAGAGACTACAGGTACTCTATTTGGAAAACTAGTCTCAATTCTAATAGATACTGGATCATCTGAATGTTTTATTTCACCTGAATTTGTAAGGAAAAATGTATTTAAAGTTAATCATATGGAATCATCATGGACAGTCCAGTATGGGGATAAGGCAGTTAAAGAGGTGACCCAGTGTCTATCCGATGCAGAAATACAATTCCCTAACTTTAATACAAAGGTAGACCTTTATGTGGCACCTTTAGGATCATATGATGTGATCATTGGAATGAGTTGGTTGACAAACCATCAAGCAAATGTAGACTGTTACAACAAATGGGTAGAATGTTTAGATGATATAGGGAAAAGGGTTGTAATTCAAGGGAAACATAGACCTATAAGTATGGAAATCATATCAGCTATGCAAATGAAAAGAGAAAAGAGAAAGGGGGCTCTAGTATACATGGTTACCATGGATGAAAAGGAAGAAGGCAATGCTCCAATGCTCCAAAATTCTCCTTACCTTCAAGATTTTAGTGATGTGTTTCCAGAAGAACTACCAGGGCTACCCCCAAAAAGAAAATTTGACTTCTCCATTGATATAGTTCCAGGAGCTGAACCGGTGTCTAAGGCACCCTATCGAATGAATACAGCGGAGCTGGTAGAACTCAAGATGCAATTGGAAGAATTGCTTGGGAAAGGTCTCATAAGACCAAGTGTATCCCCTTGGGGAGCACCGGTTTTGTTTGTTAAAAAGAAAGATGGAACCTTAAGATTATGTATTGATTACAGAATGCTTAACAAAGTCACCATAAAGAATAGGTACCCTTTACCACGCATAGAGGATCTCTTTGAACAAATGAAAGGAGCAACTGTGTTTTCTAAGATAGATCTTCGATCAGGGTACCACCAACTCAGGATAAAGGAAGAAGATATCCCGAAAACAGCCTTCAGAACAAGGTATGGGCATTATGAGTTTACAGTTGTACCTTTTGGTGTGACTAATGCTCCAGCTGCCTTTATGAACTTGATGAATAGTGTGTTCCATGATTACTTGGATAAATTTGTCTTGGTCTTCTTAGATGATATCTTGATTTATTCCAAAAATGAGGAGGAACACCTAGCACATCTTCAGTTAATTTTGCAAAGGTTGAGAGAACATAGGCTATATGGAAAGCTATCAAAATGTGCATTCTTTAAAAAGAAAATACATTACTTAGGTCACATCATTTCAGAAGATGGTATTGCAGTTGATCCAGATAAGATAAAAGCCATAGAGGAATGGCCAATTCCAAAAAATGTGTCTGAGGTAAGAAGTTTTATGGGACTTGCAGGTTATTATAGAAGATTCATAGAAGGATTCTCAAAAATTGCAAATCCAATCACTTCATTACAAAGAAAGGGTAAGAAATTCTTGTGGACTGAACAGTGTGATAAGGCATTTCAAAATTTGAAGGAAAAATTAACCACTGCACCTATCTTAAAGGTTCCAGAACCAAATGGACACTTCATAGTTGTGACAGATGCTTCCATTGAAGGTCTAGGTGGGGTACTCATTCAAGATGAAGGTGTGGTAGCATATGAATCAAGGAAATTGAAAAATCATGAAGTAAACTATGCACCTCACGATTTGGAACTTGCAGCAATTGTACATGCTCTTCAGAAATGGAGACATTTTCTCTTAGGAAAGCCATTTGAGTTAAAAACTGACCATCAAGGACTCAAGTACATCTTCACGCAACCTCACTTGAATGCTAGACAAAGAAGATGGTTAGAATTTCTGAGCGAATACGATTTTGAGATAGAATATATTAAGGGAAAAGAAAATAGGGTTGCAGATGCACTAAGCAGAAGGAGGCACTTGATGAATATGGTAATATTCAAAACCACTTTTAGAGAAAAAGTTCTAAATGAACAAAAAGAAGATTCATGGTATAAACAGGTCAAATCGACCTTAGAAAATGATCCAGCTGATCCTAGTATAAAAGGGTATAATCTAGATGGCGACAAAATGCTTCGATACAACAATAGGATATATGTTCCAAACTGTAAAGAGTTAAGAGAGTTGGTTTTAAGTGAAGCCCACAATACCCCTTATTCAGGACACCCTGGGGCAAACAAACTCTATTCAGACCTTAAGAAACTATATTTTTGGCAAGGTATGAAGAATGACATAGTACTCTATGTAGCTAAATGTCTTGAATGTCAGAGGGTGAAGGCAGAGCATAGCCATCCTGCAGGATTATTATACCCCCATGATATACCACATCATAAGTGGCAGGTTATTAGTATGGATTTTATTCAAGGATTGCCTACAACACCTTATAGGCATAACACAATAATGGTGGTAATTGACAAACTTACCAAGGTTGCTCACTTCATAGCAGGAAATATAACAGATGATGCTCCAACTTTGGCTAAACGTTTTGTGAAGGAAATTTTTAGATTACATGGAATTCCAGAAAAGATCATATCTGATAGGGATGCTAGATTCACTTCAAGGTTTTGGACAACTCTTCAATCAGCTTTGGGGACACAATTAAATTTCAGTACAGCATATCACCCTGAAACAGATGGCCAAACTGAAAGGACAAATCAAATTGTGGAAGACCTTCTACGTATGTACTGTATGGACCAACAATCTAAGTGGGAAGAATATCTTCCACTAGTAGAGTTTGCATACAATAACTCTTTTCAAGTCTCCCTAGGGATGGCTCCATTTGAAGCTCTATATGGAAGAGCTTGTCGCACACCTTTGAGTTGGGATAATCTTGAGGATAGAGTGGTAATTGGACCAGATATGTTGAAGGAAATGGAAAATCAAATCAAGTCAATTAGACAGAGGTTAAGGGAAGCCAACAGACAGACAAAAGAGTTATGCGGATAGGAAAAGAACACAAAGGGAATTCGCAGTAGGTGAAAAAGTTTTCTTAAGGGTCAGGCCATATAAAAGCTCTATAAGTTTTGGTAAGAAGGCAAAGTTGGCACCACGTTATGTGGGACCCTTCGAAATTTTAGAAAAGATAAACCCGGTTGCCTACAAATTGGCCCTACCTCCCCAACTGAATCGTATCCATGATGTTTTCCATATATCTCTTCTTAAGAAGTATGTACCTAATGAGAAACATGTTTTGAATTGGAATGCATTACAGGTCCAAGAGCTCGGGAAAATAACAATAGAGCCATATCGAATCTTGGAGAGGCACCAGTACCAATTGCGCAACAGGATGGTTGATCAAAGCAAAGTACAGTGGGATCAATATGATGAAGACAATGCTACTTGGGAAGATACAATTGATTTACAACAATCATTTCCCTTCTTGTTTTAAGCATTATTTAGATACTATATTTTTTTTGTTTCAAAGTACTATCTCTTTACTATATAAAACTTATTGAATATATGCATCGAGACGATGCACAAATAAGGGAGGGAGGATGTCACGACTCCACCTCCCTGACTTTTACTGCACAATTTTTAGACTTTAATGAACACATGTTAAATGGACTAAAAATCTAAATCTTGAAAATCTTGCCTATCATTAATTATTGATTGAAAAACTTGAGAGCAGAATTTGAATGTTGACCAAATTCAGTGGACAACCATGGAGTTTAAGGCGTCATGCATGAATAGAAAAGGACATTAAGACCACGTTTTCTGCACAGTGAATCAGATCCAAATAAGCAAATTAAATTTTTGGTCAGCACAGACCTACTGGTAGGTCACATCCTGCCGTCTTCAGCCGCCCAACTAAAGCCTCGCCCCATCCATATTATTCACATGGAGTTCTATTTCATCTGCCCAAAATAAATTTTAGAACTAACTCGCATTCTACAGTTGACAATGAATTTAATGCGTTGTATCTATAAAACAAGGGAATGAACTTCTGTTTTGGAGAGCAAGAGACCATTCTGTGAGAGACTCCAAAGAAATGGTTGATTTCAGACTTTAGGAAGGAGGAGAGCCAATCTGGGCGCAGTATTCACTTTAGATCTCTTCCAAGAATCAACGCACCAAGTAGGTATCTTACCTGTCCACTTTGATATGTAGAATATTGGATTCCTCTTGTCTTTTTGTCACAAACAAATACATGCATATAGATAGAGCAAGTTAGACTAAGCCATTAAATTTGAATGGGAACCTTTGTGAAGCTGCGCAGGGCATATCAGAGAAAAATAGGTAGATTTTATTCAGTCTTTTATGAATCGGCTGGAATAACCCATAGAACATGGGTTTTGCAAGAGAAATGATGCAATCTGTAGTTTTATTTATTTATCTAGAAAATAGTTGCAGGCAATCACATGACCATGAAATATCATTTGGTACATAATTTTAAGAGTTGGAATTTTCTAATTCGTTAGCCATGATATACTAATGCACTATAGGCGTAATATTCTAATCAGGATGTGAAGATTTTAATTGCTGTGATGCTATTTTTTTTAACAGAGACTAATGATTATACAGTTAACCTTCTTACTTGTTTAAAAATTACAATTTCAATGATAATGGACCATCCTTGGTTGGATTACCATTTAATCTACTTTCTAAAAGATCATTCACCTTGATCCACCTTATAATGAGAATCTTGTTTAGGCGTCTAATTTTATTCCTGTTAATTAAGAATTGTATAGCTCCATTCTCTGGTTCATCCATTTCTACGCTTGTTTAATATAAAATATGTCAATTACTTCCATAAAAAGAATTTGGGGCATTTTGTGCAAAAAGGCTAATTAGAAAATTCATGACAATTGTAATAGAATCCACTCCTAATAAATAGATAGCATTCCTAACTTGTTCAAATAGATATATATATATGTATATATTTATATAATTCATGCATACTTAAATCTCTTTTGAAAATTTGGTGCAAGACGTGCCTTTATGGTTCCAATTGTCTCTATTGCCTCAATTACTTTCTTTAGGAGATATATAGGTATTTGGATACAATCTTTTGTTTAATGCCATTTTATAAATGAGGGTAAAATCTAAATATTTTGGGTTAAGTGATATTCAATGTCTATGTACCGAAAGATAAGGCCATGTAAAATGAATGAACGGACCTTGTTACTTTTTTACAAAAAAAATTGGATTGGTGCATATCAATGGGCATTGATCTAAGATATCAATAACCATCCTTAATTTTTATTTCATAATAATTGAATGTTGATTTGGTATTTATATATATACATATTTCCCTTATACGATCTAATCCGTTTAGGGAGTCTTACCAAACACTTGGCATTTGTAAATTATTTCTAGTATGGTTAGAAATTTGCAATATAATCAAATTAAAGATATTGTTAGCCTAAAACCACGTATTAACATTGATAAAATTATCTTGATATATTGAAGCATTCAAGTTCTCCTTTATTCTAGTTGGTCTAGGACCTTCAATTTAAATACAAAGAACAATGAAACCCCTTCTACACAAAGGTAGTTCTTCTATAAGTAATAGACAACATAAGTACTCCATTACCCTGGTTAGTGTTGAAAAATTACCTTATTACATTCCATAATATAGTCATTGGAATTTTCACATCCTAATGCTAAATAAACCATCTAGAAGATAGAAATATAAGTGGAATAATAGGACTCTAATCCTTGAAATGATTCTTGAAGATATTTTAACTCTAGGTAAAAGTGATTTCTTGTATACTTTTGATAACGAAAGTAGGGAAACAACATATGTTATGAAATTTCTCAAAAATAACGCATGTCTTTAATTTAAGTACTCACTTAATTACGTTGCATGGGAATTTCTTTTATGAGTAATAAATGGTTAAATGATTCTTTTAAAATCTAGGGTATTTAAGTTACTAAGATTAGGACTTACTATGAATTCTTGACCAATGCTTGTTGATTTATTTAATCATCATGGGTTTCCTTTTATGAATATTGTTAAATTTTACCGTGTCTTATGAACTTCTTTTCCTAATCAATATTAAGTATGTTAGATATAGATTTGGAAACTAATCAAAGAAGGAAAAACAAAACCAGCAGCGTTCGGTATTAACGATGCCTCTGGCTCACGTTTACGGGTAAAGCCGTCGCGCTTGAGCTACTGCATCTATAGCCTAACACAGCTGCAATAACGGCGTCTGTGGCATCGTCCCTATAAATCGCCGGGGAGAAATAAGGGACATGAGTTGTTTAAAATCCAAAGGGAGGGAAATCCCCTTTGGATCGATAATCTAAAAAGATAAAACAAAAATGAATCAAATCCGCTAGTGACAACCTAGAAAATTGTAACTTAGGAATTTTTCAGTGGTGCAAATGTAATTCTAACTCAAAGATAAAATCATGTGGATAAATCATTAGGGAATCATTTAAACGGGTCAAGGGAGACGAACTTCATTAGGGAGTAAGGTTAGATGAATGTTAATAGGTAAACAATGAATGGTCAAGGCGATCGTTTATTATCCATGCTTACCATCGTGGGTAGCAGCCGCAGAGGAACTGTCTAGGGGAAATAAAAACCCTAGAAAGGGTTGCGTACCCGCTTTATAACAGTTCACATAAACATAGCCTAGAAAACAGAACTACATATTTTACGCCTTGATCCCGTTTGGAAGCAGGGTATGTAGGCAGTCTGGGAAACGAAGGATGCTCCCAGTACTCAGGCGTTCGGGAATGGGGTTTAGGGTTGGAGAGATCACATAACTAGTTATATAAGATAATCAACCAAAATACATGCAACTATACTCGGAAGAATCCCGCATGGATTGCTTGATTCCCCGAGGCCCTTAGGCCAAATTCCGAGGCGGGTTTCAAGTTTAGAATTACAATTTTACATACCCCTGAGGACGACGACCTCGGTGCACTTTTAGTAGAAAGTGTGGTCATCAGGGAAGCGACTCAGGATCCGGATGATCCCGATGAGTCCAAGACTCTGGCCAGAGCACGTACCTATCATATGATAGATGCCTGCCTCGTTTAGGTGGATGCCTATTCCGATTATATGAATAGATGTATTCCTATTCCATATGAATAGATGAAGTGAATTCCTGTTCCGTATGAACAGATGATATATCTATCCTGTATGGATAGAAGTTCCTGAGTATACTTGTGAATGAATACTTGAAAAAAAAAATTATTAAATAGAGTGGTATTTCGGTTAAAAATATTTTGGGTCCTTACAGGTAGTCTGAATATTTTTGGCCAGTATTCATTATGGCATTAGATTTTAAATCTTAGATATATGACGGGTGTGTTAATTCTACATTGACCAGCAGTGTCAGCTTTAATGGCCATAGAAATGATAATTTGAAGACTCGGAAACCTTATCAGAGAAAGGGAGGGAAATTAGATTAGATTGTAATTACATTCATGGGGCTTTCCGTATCAGGGCTACCAATAGGATTGGGTGGAAAGAGACATGTCTTCGAACATTAGCTTTATAATTGGAAATTATAATCTTATATGACCTCTACATCGCACAAATAAGGTAGGTAAAATAAAGGATTTAATAAATAATTCCAAAAATAGCTTTAACTACATTGCAGAAAATGGATAAGTGATCATGATTTTTTCTTGGGAAATTTTATTAATAGAGTCAATATAATTTGTCAGTTCCAATATGAATACAAGTATTAGTATTAGCAATTAAGTACTTCTATTATTAAAATAACCACGTTCCTATTATGGGTTAGCCATTTTAGCCACAATTTATAATCAATAATGTTAAAGTTGGAGTTCAATGATAATAATAGGGATGAGATAGTTAAGTGATAATTCTCCCATTATTCATGATTAGAATACTAGACTTGACATCCGCATAAAATTGGATTTTGTAGAACCTTAGAATGAAATTATATAGCAACATCATTAATAGGGGTTATCATGAATATATAAATAACTAGCAATAATGTTGCAACAATAACTTGAATATTAATGTCAAGGTAGAGCTTTTTAATAAATGTCAAATGGAGTTAATATCAATGTCAATATAGGTATTTAAACTAAATTAAATCAACCTTGGCTACACTTGAATTTGAATCACAAATTATTTAGATAAACTATTTAACGAATCATATTTCTAATGATACACATACAATTATATAAAGATATATATGTTCAAATTCTAAATCGAATAATCTAACCTATATACCAAAATAACAATCCAAATTGACAAGTAAATAAATAACATTAAATATTCCACAATTGACAATGATTTTACTTGCAACTTAATTTCAATTATATAAACATACTATTTATTAGGCATGCAATACTTTGAAAATCAATACTTTTCACCAAACATTATTCCAATGCCTTATCATATATATATATATATCCTCATTCTCTTCCCATTCATAATTTCCATTCATATTCCCTAGGTTACAACTACATAACACCTTTATGGTAATGGCAATAGAACAAAAAGTAGAGCAATGATATACAATATTGTTGCCACATAAGGTCACCTTATTTATCTCCTGTAATAAATCTAGCTATCCATTTAGGTAAAATATGTAATAGATTAGGGTGGTATTAGTCACATGCGGGGTGGGGCCTCACACTTAACACCTCTTATAAGATTATTCCAAAAGCCTTAGTTACATGTATTAAACCAGTGGCTAGAGAGATAGTTAGATCTGAGCAAACAGGTTCCTAAAGGGAAGATATATTCTTGACAATTTAATTTTGGCATGGGAAAATTGTTAATGGGCACAACATTCAGGTTAGAATGCTTTGCTGATTAAACTTGACTTCGATAAAGCCTATGATAGAATGCAGTGGAGATTTATTATTAAAATGAACTACAATGGCTAGGGTTTGGTACCAAAATATGTAAACATGTTAAAATGTTGTTTCAGGATGCAAATGCACAATTGGTGATCAATAATTCTTTGACAGATACATTTCCCTTACAACATTCTATTAGACAAGGCTGCCCTCTTTCACCATTTCTCTATGTGCTTGTTGTTGATGCACTTGTGTATTTGGTACAAAACTTTAATCATATGAATTTGATTAGAGGTATTTCAATTCCAAATAATGCAGTGGTGATTAATTCCCACTTTGCTGATGACAAAATGCTTTTTGTGCAAAATTCTGAAATAAAAATAAGTAATGTCTTGGTTGTTCTAGAGCTGTACTACTTTGTCTCTGGTTCCAAGATTGCTCATCACAAAATTGAATTCCTTATGATTCATTCTGATTAGGTCCCACATTGTATTTTGAAAGAATGGAAACAAATTAGACCAGGGAAAATCAACTGATACTTGGGCATACCTTTTGGAATGGGGTTTACATTGTCTGATATGTGGAATTGGTTTTTAACCAAGCTAAAAAATAAAAATTTCAATTGGGGGAATACGTTTCTTTCTCTAGTTGGAAAGATCCAACTGGTAAACAAAATATTCTTAGCTTCTCATGTTTACTTCTCCTCTTGCTAGATGCCATCCAAAAAAGGCTACGATGATTCATTAGGAGAAATTTACATAACAAATGGGCCTCTTAAGGAACTCTAGAAAAGAAAAAATTATCTCATATAATACAAATTATTTAAATATAAAAAATATAAATTACTTAACTACATGAGTTAAGTGGGGACACACATTTCTATTATAATTCCTTAAAAAACTGAATTCCATGATTTTTTAAAAGTGGTAACATATATTTCTATTATAATTTATTAAAAAACTCAAGTTCACTTTCTTTTCTTGATTATTTATATTTTTAAATTATTTGTTTTTATTTAAAAAGTGGCAAAGTAAAAGTAACTTTAGATATTTTATTTTTTACTTAGTATTTTATTTTATATATATATGATTTTATAGATTTAGATTTATTACATGTTATGTATGTTTATTTAAATAAACATGTTTATAGGTTTTATAATAGTATATATATATATATATATATTAGACTGCAGGAATCGGGTAGCACGACCCCCTATAAACTACAGTGTGCTTGGTAAAATTTTTAACATGTTCGACGTCGCTGGTGCGACACGCCCTCCGGTACCACGGGGGTGGGGGAGACTAGAACTTGTGACCAACCTCCTGCTACATGAAAGATTTAGCCAACCAAGCTAGGGCCCCAACCCAATAGTATATTTATATTTAAAAAAGTATGTGAGGGATATCTTTTTTTCCATAGTCTCTTTGATTTTCTCATTTTCTTTCCTTTGCAAATTTTTTTGATTTTTAATTTCTAACTTTTTCCAATTATTTTTTCCATAGCTTTGTAATTTTCTCCAACTTTTTCTCCTTCCAATATTTTCCATTTTTTTAATTTTATTTTTTCCAATATATTTTTTTGTTTTTTAATTTATTCCAATTTATTTGGTTCGTAGTTTTTGTAAGAACAATTTTTAATTTCTTTTAGTTTTTTTTTCCATTTTTTTCGTTTTTATTTTTTTTATTTTTGCTATATATTTACACGAAGATTGTAGAGCACCTCTCAACATAAATAGTGGTAAAGAATATTTTATTTTATACTTAATATTTTATTTTATATAAATTTTATATATTAAATCAAATTTCATATTATAGATTTAGATTTATTATTTTAAATATGTTTATAACAAGTTTAATAAAAAATAAAAACCAAAAAAGAAAATTAGAAATGGTTGAAGCAAAAAAGTGGAGAAAATTAAAAAATATTATGATTTAAATGATTTTTATGATTTTTAAATATTTTTTATATTTTTTTCTTAAAGAATATATATATATATATTAAATATAAAAATTTATATAATAGAACTTAATAGAACTTAAGAATATAAATTTAAAAAATAAAAAAAAATATTTTATATTTAGAAAGATGAATGAGATAGAATATGATATTTACAGTTAAATTAACCATCATGAGTTAATTCATAAAATTTTAGAAAGTTTTATTTTATAAAATAAATAATTTAATTTTTTATCTTGGATGATGTCATTGTACAGGTTGATGTCATCTTTTAGTTGATTTTTGATAACTTAAAAAGTTAATGATGTCATCCTTAGGATGCCCATTTTTTATGTAAATTTCCCCTAATGCTTAATGTTGTGGCTTTTTAGATAACTACACTGGGGGCTTCATTCTCACGTCTTCTGAATGTGTATCCTTTTATGTAGTAAGGTGCATCATTTAGAGTCCTTTAGCTTACATATGCACACATATAGTCATATGGGTGCTAAAGTGGGGGCTAAATGTGTTGTAGAAAATTGGACCCTCTTGATAAAAGAGACAATTTCATGCATAATTGGACCCACTTTTAAGTCCCTTTAAATCATTTTCCTTTCAAAATGGCATTAATAGGGCCCTTAGACCTATTAATTTTAATCTAGAGGCTTGTTTCACATGTGAAATCACATATAACCTAACAAATAGCATTTAATAACATCAAACCCCAATAACCCACCTTCAAACAACAGTAGTGGGACCCATTCGCCACCTTGGGTGAATGAGTCCTCTCTAGTGGGACCCATTTTCCAAGGGTGGCGAATGAGTCCCCTTTGAAGGAAATTCAAAATTAAGCAAGAATTTAATCAATTTAACTTTTATTTCTGGTGAATGTTGGCCTCTTAGGTCTAATTAATGGGAAAATAAGGTGTTGTTTCTTATAAATACACATTTTAAGTCATTTCTCACATCTCTTAGTCATTTTTTACAAAGAAAAATTAAAAGTCAAGTATTAAGAGTATTCTACAACAAGTTTCATTTGCATTTTTATAGCAAATTTGAAGTTTTAGGACAGCAAACTAGGGCTTTTGTAGGTCTTGAAGCTCACTTCTTATTCAAAATTCAACATTGCAAAGGGCTGATAACGGATGCCTATAGTGAATTATGAAGAAATCTAGGGTGAAGAGGTGCAACTAGTCACCAAACAATGCCTAAGGACTTGGTTTCCTATTGATTCCATCTTCCATTTCACTCTATCTTCAGATTAAGGTTTGCATTGTGTTATTTAGCATTTGCATGTCATTTTATATCCATGTTTCATGTGTTGTAATTTTTCTAGGGTTGATATCTTGAATCACTTTAATCAATCTTGCATGTCTTGTTCTAGAGCAATAGAATAGGACCTTTCTTATATTTCAAAATTTCCTAGTCTTTAACACATCTAAGGCTGGGGTTTATGCAAATTTTTCTCCATTCAAGGTTTAATTACCTACCTAGGGATTTGAATAAGGAAAACCCCCCATTAGACAAACTCTTTTAAGTTGTTTTGTAGGAATTTTTTGAGATCTGGAATCAAGTTTCCATTAGAATTTGTTGTGCAGGTGTCAAGGTATAGATTTGAGTTTTGAGATTGTAGAAATTAGAAAGTGGACTGATTCATCATGCATGGTGAATGAGTCCCAATTAAGGTGCAAATTTGAGTTAGATGTTGTTTTAGATCCCCAACTGTCAGAAAATAGGTTTTATGCAAAAAAACTCTGACCTAGGAATGATTCGCCCAAGGTGGCGAATGAGTCCCAGTCATCCCAAGTTCAGATTTCATCAATTTTCTAGTTTGATCTTTAGTCCTCTACAATTTCCCAGGTGCACACATTTTGAGAAACAACATTTTGTTTAGTTAAAAATTGCATTTTTTCATTATTTCAATCCTTCTGCATATCACATTGTGTTTTCAAACAAGACATAAATCTTAGTTTTGCATTCGTTTTCAATCGTTTAGATTAGTCTACTTCACTTAATTATCTTCATAACATCACATACATCCTTATTTGTGTGAATCATAAGTAGTTTTTGGACCTGAATCTCTCTCCTTTTAAGTGAAAGCCCTAGAAGTGCAAGAGCAACATTTAGGGTCCCAAAAATCTATGTTTCACATACATCCATTTTTTGTTCAACTAGGGTTTTATATGCATCATAATTTTCTTCCAATTCATTCTTCCACAAAATACTTAATCGAACAGGTGACATTTCCTCAAATTTTTCCATAAATTTATGCATAAATATCTTTAGTAAGTATCACTAGGAATGCAAAAAAATGTACCCGCTAAATCTTCTGACAAATTTTTTAGGGAATACTTCATTAATTTGATTTGAAATTTGTCTAAAACATTCACTACCATTGAACCATCCATTGCATTTAAAATTGAAAATTCTACAAACAAATTGTTTAAGTAGAATACCTCTGTAATTCTCTCCAGCAAAGAACAGGGTTTTGATGTTCAGCTTCTGGAGCACACCTCGAGTCCACTTCCTCTACACACTACTCTTCTTTCATAAATTCTTTTCATTGAATGAATGTCTAAAATTTTTCCTTAATCCCAAATTCTTTAGCAATAAATGCTTCAGACCACAAGTAGATTACTTGGAAATTTGTTTATAGCTCTATCGTTTCAAACTCTACAAAATTCATTCTTCACACATGTGTGTCTAAAAATTCCTTTCACGTAAATTATTGAATTTGTAACCTTAATAAATGTTCATTTATGTCATGATATGACATCATATATCGAAAGAGAGGTTATTAAATCTTATGATTATTTCTCCCCCTTAGCCACTACCTAAATTAATTTTTGATGAGAGTATCTACACCAGAGGATGACATAGATAAAATTAATACTTCTAATTCTACTTTTTTTTAGATTCTCCTTCCTTTCTCCAAATTATTTCCATTTCCTTCTTAAATTTTGTCAGATCAATCTTAATGACTAGCTCATCTCTCTTTACCAGATTGTTACTTCTCATATTTCTACTTCTATAATCTCTTACAAAATGTCTTGGATTGTTTCAATTATAACAAACAACATTCTTCCATCCATATTATCCTTTATTCAATATATGTTTTCACTTGTTAGCCTTATGTCCAAATAAATTATAGTAATAATAGTAGTCACTGAATGGATAAATCCTCTTATTCAAATTCTAATTTCTACATTCCTTAGTTCTATGTTCAATCCTCTTGCATTGAAAACATTGACTAAAAAATGAAAAAGAATTTTGTTTCATTTTATTTTCAATATCTCTTGCCTTATGCCCAAACTTACTACAAGAATAACAAACACCATTAAAGGATAAATACCTTTGAGCATTAGGTTGTTTGATAGGAATCCTTTTGGTATGTCCACTATTGCTTTGATTCTTCATGTTGAGGGGTTCATTTTCCTTTGAACTTTGTCCTTCTTCAAATCCCAAACCACTTTTGTCCTTAGAGGGTCTCTATCCTACAACTAGTTCATCCAACATTATAGAGCTTGTCACAAATTTATCTTCATGTCTTCTAGCCTTTTCAAATTTTGATCTCAGAATTTCCATTTCTTTTTCAAGCTTTGAATATTCATCCATTTTCCTTTGAATTTCATCTTTTTGACACTCCACAATTTTTCTCTTTTCTTCCAATTTTTCTTTCAGTTTGGTGATGTCCTCGTCTTCTTTCTTTAATTGATAACTGAATTCTCCATATCTTTCTCTCAAATTCTTAATGCACTCATTGGCTTACTTCATCCTATCCTTCAAATCTTCATTTTATTTTGTATGTTCAGCAAGGATCACTTTTAGAGGAATAAGAAATTTTTCATCTTCCATATATTTGAATTTTAGGACCTTCCCCAAGTTGTTAGAATTCTTCAAAGGAACCAAGCTCTAATACCAATTGTTTATCATCCAAAATATTGAGAGGGGGACTTAATCAATATTTTGTAAAACCATTCAATAGTAAACCATCCAATTATTAAAGCACATATAACTACAAACAAGAATGAAGACATTGAAAGGAACATGACATCACAAAACACATCAAAACCAATTTTTTACATAGAAAACCCAAAATGGGAAAAACCATAGTAAAGATTAGCTCACAATATATTATATACAAATATAGTGTATTATAGGACTCACTGTCAGGACTCATTATCATTAAAAGGCTCACAACCAGAGTACAAAATGATATGGTTCACTACCAAAATACAAAATGGTATGACTCACTACCAAAATGCAAAATGGTATGGCTCATTGCCCAAATGTGATCTGATGGAATACACCTTTTGTGTGTAGAGTTAAGTTCCAATGAAGCTCTAAGTATGAAGTACTACCCTCCTTAGCAATCGCTTGACAATTCTTCTTTGATCCTCAACTTCTACCACTATACATCTAATAGATCATTTAAGCTCACACATTTACTTTGCATCTTCACCCACACACTTTTAACTCCAAAACATCTCATATATATACAATTATATTACATACATCAATTAGGTCGACCTAATTAGATGTAAATAAAACAATATAGAATAGCTCTTATTAGCACCATACAAGATTTAAAACTTCTTTTTGACCAAGTAAAACATGTAATTCTTAATTTCATGTAGGCGTGGACCTAAAATAAATTCAACTAATATCCAAAAGGCATATTAAATCTTCTCAATATGTATCATGCATTAGGTCAACCAAGAATAGGACCTAATCACAAAAACTCTAATAGAACACATACTTCTCAAAGTATACACATTCCAGATCTGATATTACTTTAGTTTCTCTTCACATTAACATAGAAGAGACTAAATTTAGAACCACAACATCAAAACATCATTCTTAAGAAAATATAGTCTCCCACACTAGTATTCTGAACAGAGAAATGACTGTGGTATATAGAGTTGAATTTTTTCATTGATAACTTCATATACACAACACAAAACTTCTTGATATCTTGAATATAGTTGTATGAATCAGTCATAATAATATGTTTGAGAGAGCAGAATCACATCTCTTCTTGTGGTAAAGTTTGGACCCAAAAACTAACATATTGGACCATAACATTATCAACAACTTAGAACACTTAACCAAACCTATGATAGATCAACTTCTAGTATAGATGGTATTTTACACTAAATATACTTCCCATAATGTTGAAATCAATGAAAACAATGGAACAATTGAATCAACCTATCTAGGTACACTTCATGCTCATGTTCATACTTCTAGTACCTCCCTTTCCTTCTTGAATAAAAAATTATTAATCTTTATAGGTCTTACAGAGTGATTTGGAAGCACCAACACCCCCCAATGTCTAATTACTTCCATCTACCTAAGAATTCTATAATTTTTTTACTTGTGTTTTAATTCTAAGCTTTATAATTGAATTAATTTAAATATATCTACAAATAGGAAATCAATTTATAATCTAAGAATTTTGTTTAACAGTCTATACTAAATGCATTTGTAGAGTTAAATAAATGTGATATTTCATTCATGCATCATTTATCCTAATTTTTGGTTCTAATATTCAAAAGATATTTATCAATGATCCTACAAATCTTAAGCTCCATTAAAATTTAATTTAGTTACAATTTATCTCTAGTCTCGATAATGAAGTTTAGTCGACAGAATCACATGCATGTGAGATCTCTAACAAGCATAATTTATTTATCCTTTTGATTCTATAGTTTGGTTAGTGAAGTCATTAAAAGGGTTTTATAGATGCAATATTCATACATGGTCCATATTTTCACACTTTTTTCATTCTAATATTTACACATTAGGCCTTCAAAAAATAGAGTTTATTTTTGAGGACACATTTCAAATGAGTCTAGTCTATGAATGAATAAGAGTTACAAATAGAGGATAATAGATAGGGATTACTCCCATCGATCTTTGTTTAGGGGATGCTTACCTAAATCAACACTAGATATATGGAAAAATTAATTCTTTGATTGATTTGAGAAATAAAAATGAGCTTTGCATGATAATAAAGTAAGAAAAATCTCCTACAATCAAATTCTATGATGTGACAAGGAAATGAGTGAAAGAAATCTCCTCAATTTGATATTTCATTAATTTGGTTAAGAACCATTTTTAAGAGTAAAGTGTAGAAGAAGACTTGTTATAATAGAGTCTTACCTTCCTTAAATTGAAAAAGTGGAATACATAATACTACCCTCACTAAGCACATTATTAAATTCTCACCTATATATAACTAGAAATTGTACCCTCATGTGCAATGGGTATTGTGACAAAGTGTGGAAGGTCAATTAGGTCATTTTTTGGTCTATTTTTTACATAAATTTGTGTGGTATACATGAGGTCAATCAGTAGTCCATTTAGAAAATGATGTTGTTTGTGCAACAAAGGTCTCAATGGAGAAGTTATAGCTTGAAATAAACTATGCATTTGCTTAAATGGATCCAAACACAAGTAAAAATAAAACCTTTAAATTGAGAAGATAATAAGGTTCCATTACCAATAGGCTGATGTAATGTTTAGAATATAGAGAGAGGGGAGAGAGGGAGATATGGGGATAGAAATATGGAGAGAGAGAGAGAGAGGTAAGGAGATAGAGATAGAGAAGAATTTAGAGATAAAGATGGAGATGGAGATAGAGGAGAGGGATATGGAGAGGAGAAAGAGAGATTAAGGGAGAGGACAAATTGATAGATAGAGATGGAAGAGATAAATATATAGAGAGGTAGAGATAGGATGAAAATGAGAGAGGGAAAGATATAAATATAAAGATAGAGATAGGAAGTCATATATAGAGAGCGGTAGAGAGAGATGGATAGATAATGAGATAGAGATAGATGGAGATATTTAAGAATTTCAATATGGAGCTCTAGATAGAGATAGAGATAGGGAGGGAGAAATGAGGAGTGTGTGTGTGTGTGTGTGAGTAAGAGAGATATCGATAGATATAGAGAGGGAGATATATATGTATAAATAGATAGAGATTGAGAGATATGGAGGGAGATAAATAAATATAGGAGAGAGAAGTGGAGAGATATAAAGGATGAAATGAAAGGGAGAGGGAGAGAGGGAGAGATAGGTATATAAGGGAGATATTGAGAGATAAATATAACTTGAAAAAGATAGAGAGGGTGAGAGAAAGGGACAAAGATAAAGATACAGAGAGACAAATATATAAAGGGAGACATGTAAGGATAGAGGAAGAGGGAGAGGGAGAGATAGAGATAGAAAGAGGGACATAATGAAAGAGGGGGAGATATAGAGAAAAATATAAAGATATAGGAAATTCTATATACCCTGAGAATACATGCATACATACATACATATATATATATATAAAGAGAGTAGGATAGATAGAGAGAAAGATGGAGTAAATAAGAGAGAGATAAAGATAATGAAATATAAATAGAGAGGGATAGCGAGAGATGGGAAGATAGAAATAGAGGGGGAAAGAGTGAGAGATAAAAGGAGGTGATAAAGATAATTAATAGATAGGGAGAGAGAGAGAGAGAAATAGAGAGGGTGGGGAGATAGATATATAGAGACAGAGATAGAGATAAGGAGGGAGAAACAAGGCATGTGTGTGAGTGAAAAATATATAGAGATAGAGATAAGGAAGGAAAAACAAGGAGTGTGTGTCTAAGTGAGAGAGATATTGAGATAGATATATAGAGAAAGAGAAATATAAAATATATAGATGGAGGGAGAGAAGGAAAGAAATAAAGAGAGGATAGAAAGTTGAGAAATATAGAAAGAGAATGATAGGGAGAGAGGGAGAGATACATATAGAAAGAGGGAGAGATAGATGTATATAGTGGGAAAGATCTAGAGGGGACAGAGAGAAAGATATGTAAGGAGAGGTAATGGATAGAGATATGGAGAGAGATAGAGAGGAAGATATATATGGAGATGGAGATGGAAATGGAGAGAGAGAGGGAGAGAGATAAATATATATAGAAAGTGGGGGAGACAAAGAGAGAGGAAGAGAATGAGAAAGGAGAGAGAGGGAGGGATAGAAAGATAGAGATAAGAAGTTATATAAAGAGAGGTAGAGAGAGGGAGATATATATAGAAAGAGGTAGGCAGAGGTACATAAGGGGAGATATTTAATATAGAGATATATGGGGAGAGAAAGAGAGAGATCTCTTTATATCTTTGTCTCCCTCTCTATCTTTATATTTTTTACTATCTCTCAATATCTCCCTTCCTCTCTCTCCCCTATTTCTCTGTAACGCCCCGTCGTGTGAACCCCAAAGGACAATTAAACAATAATTACTGCAATTTTTTTTTTTTAAGTTATCAAAACATACAGGTAAAACACATTAAGTCATGACATGAATTTCATTTATGTAGATTCACTAACACTTACATCCCTTAGGGTACACGAGGAGTCATTACGAGACTTAGATCCACACAACGATAATAAAGAATAAAATCCAAAGATATAGTTCATAACAAAGTAAATATTAACAAATGTAACATATACATGAAAATTCATTGATAAGAAACCATCTGTGTACATAAATACAACATATGCATGATTAACTTAACACATTGAATAACAATTGCCATGGCCAATATCCACACTGAGTTTAACATTACATTATAGTACAATGTTCTAGAGATACAATGATACAACAGTGTTTCCAAATATGAACGAAAACCATACAACAAGAATCATGATACAAATAAACAGATGAATACACAGTATCATAACTGGCTCCAAGACAAATACAACTCTGGAGTCGCTGCAATAGCACCAATCCGCACCTCTCGATCCTTGACTGGGGACCCAATGGGGTGCTTAGCACGATCCACCTGACCATGTGAGTCTGAAGACCCACCCCCCGTGCTAGGAGCTAACAAGAAAGAGACCTCAACTAAGAACATCCAAACAGGGAACCGCAAGACTCAACGTCATACAAAAGTATCATAAACCTCAAGGATTATATTGACATAATCAACAACATCCAAGAGTCAACATAATAACTTAAAATCATAAATCCCATCACATAAGTCAAAGCAATGACCAGTAAACAAGTAACCAAAGGATGATCATGAAACACTTCCAAAACAAACTGAATTAATAAACATAATACAATTCCAAATTGCAATTAAACAATACAATAACATCATAACACAGTACCATAAGAGTACAAGGTCAAAACCCAAACATCAACAAGATTTATACAAGACCATAGAATACACCATAGATAAAATAGGGTAAAACCATAAATCAATTCAAACAACTATGTTTCATCAATTCAAGACAAAATACCACTTCCAAAGGGTTTCCAAAGAAGCAACATAATAAGGAGTGTTAGAGGAGAGTGTCATCGCATGGCTTAACAGGGATTCTCCAGGCTACCTATTGCAAGGTACCGCCTCCATCTACTAACGGATTATCCAGGCAACCAAGCACTAGGAACCGCCTCCATCTATGGTTATCTAGGCTACCTATCTCAAGGAACCGCCCCATAGGGTTGCTCATGTAGAACCGTTACCTTTCATGAATACAAGGTGACGATCTTGCCAACCACGGCCTTCTCAATCCCCTTTAGCCTGTGATAGCACTAAAAGGCGGATGAGGCATCAATTATCTTTTTAATGTGATTCTATCCACCCCCTAGTTAATTACTTAGGTTTTCACTTATTAATCACACTCTAATGAGGGCTATCTTGGTGCCCCTTTGTGCACCGACCACCCACTTAGAGCCACTCTCTCTCTAGACACTCAAAACATAAAAACCAAAATCCAAGAAACCAAGGGTTGTACAACATAACAAGAACATTAGATCACGACAGAGAAACATGTGAGGCATTACCCGTCTCACTATAAATACATAATCAAAGTCTCAACAATTCTCATACAACCCTTTTAAAATCATGAAACCAAAACACTTGCCACTTCAAGGGCACATAAAGAGAGAACATTAACTAACAAACATCTCAAGCCTCTGGAAGCCAAAAGAACGACAACCCACAAATGAGGGTAAAATGAAGCAATACAGTCCTAACACAAAAACTTAACATATGGAAATCTCCTCAACCAAAAGGACTCAAGCGGGCGACCAAAATAATAAGGATCCATCAAACTCATTCATTAATCAAATGTGAAATCAATGAATAAAATCACCTATGAAAACCAAACAACTCAAGAGATACATCGAAATAAATTCGTCATAAAATTCATTAAACATGGGGATACACTTAATGAGCAACAATAAACAAACAAACACTTTCTATCCATGCGCAAGGACCAAAATCTAATCACAACCTTATAACACAAATGAGCTCCCTCCATAAACAAAACTCAAATAAAATAAAATAAAATATATAATCAACTTGATACAAATCAACTGGCTCAAACCATCAAATCAATCGTGAAAACAAGTAAGCATCCTTATAGAGAACTTACAAATAAGAGAATAAGGAGGTAGTCATCATTTAGAAAATCATCTAATTTACATAAACCCTACATTTATCCAAAAATAAACAGTCAACTCTACAACTATCAATTCTCCTAATTACCAAAATAAAACTATCCTAACCAAGAAATTTTCTTATTTTCAACATATCCCTATCTACTTCATAAACTTATAAATATAAAACAATCACACTAATATTCACGTCACACAACTACATGAATGAATGTTTATACAAAAATGTTCATTTCACATAACGATTCCTAGGTCTTAAAGATAATATGAAAGATTCTATTACCCATTTGCCAAGAGCATCCATTAGCCAAACATAATCAACCTATGAGGGATAAAAATATGTTTATTAAGAAAAAGACCTACTTTCAAAATGACATTATATATATATAAATATATATATATATATTTTAAATTAATTCTTCTAATTGACTTAATATTACTAATTTCATCATTTGCTATAAATCATCATCCACAACATTAATCTTGATGTCGTTTCCAATATAATTGAATTCTCTAGAAGCTACCTTAACGTCAAATTACTCATAAAAGGATATGAACCCAATGAAATGAAATTACTTCTGAAGCCAAGCGATTCCAACGAGGACACCATAAATAGGATACATCAAATTACCCTTAAATGAACAATGACCATTCAAATACAATTGATACATTCGTTTAATAAGAATTAATTTAAAATAAATAAAGGAACTCTATAATCATATATCTTAATTATCTCAAGGCACATTTTTACATTTCATAATATTCCTTATCATTAATCTCATAATTAAATGAAAAGATTATTTCCCTCGAATAATAATATTTGAGACAATCTTAATACAATTTCCTAGTTATTTAGCTTACATGCTAATCTTACCATTCTACTCTAAAGGTTATAAAATAAAAATATTCACCTACAAATTAACAAAGAATAATCCCTAATAATTGTGGTAACAATAATATCCTAAATTTCTTAATCTTCTTAGACAATTTGCTAATCATTTAATAACGAAAATAACCTTTATTCAATTTTCAGTGTCAAGGAAACTTAACTTGGTTTATCTTGATTTAAGCAACTTTTTCAACGTAAATATAGTCTTATTAACTTTATTAATCCCATATATACATAAGTATATACATTAACAATTATTAACTCCGAAATTGCTTCCCTATTCCTTAATTCACTTATCTTCAAAACCAATCATAGACACAAATAATCCTTATACATCTTACCCCTACCTCTAAATATATACACGTATTTTAACATTGACGGAAGCTTAGCTCAACATAACAAATAAACATTATAAATATTCCACCGGGGTTATACTTACAAGAATATTTATAAAATTCGAATGCCACAGCTCAGACAGGTTGACAATGAAATTAGAGAGGCTATTTAATTTACTTCACTTTGTAAGTCTAAAATTTGCAGCTATGAAAGGTGTTCAATGGTTTCAGGGAGGCTATTTAATTATGTACAATGCCTCCACTCTAAATGTTGAAACTGTGACAAGTTGCCAAGTATATTAGAAAGTGAATATTGGAATTTGGAAATATCGCCATCTACTTGCATTTTATCAAATCTCATGTGTTATTCACAAGATGGAAGGTAAAGAGACAGGTGAGGTGCAAATATGTGACTTAAGAGAAGGAGAATTAATGTACAACTTTTGCTTTTTGAACTAAACACATTCTTGTTTGCTGGTGAGTTTCCAAAGGCGCGCTTAAGTTTGAAAATTAGAAAATAAACTTCACCATGACCAATGGAAAGCTCTCAAAATATTTGATTGAAAGATGCACTTAGGTACGCACCTAACCATTGTAAGCTTTTCCTATGTTCTAAATGTATGCCGCCACTCAAATTTAGTGAATGGGGTTGTGCACAACTCACACAACAGTAGCCCTTATTGCAATACATATATAGTTGATCATTACGTGTGCATGGCTACCCTTCATGCTCGTGCCAAAATGAGGGCTAAGGAACAAGGTATGCGCATCCATTGAAGATAATTGATGGAGGAATTTCGTGAGAAAAAGCGAAGTGACAAAGAAGATAAATCGAATCTATTCCTAATCATATCAACACCTATTTTTAGATTAAAACTCGAAATGATAGGTTTTCATACCAGAACGTATCTTCACTTATTTGCAGATGACCCACCTTTCCAAGTTTCACAGATAAGGTATTTAGGGACGAGCATGACTAATAGATGAATAACAGAGACAAAATGCTTGGAGACATGTAGATTGACCACAGACCAAACCGTGAATGTTGAATTCAAAACCGTACTTTGTGGAGTTAGTCGCTTACAAAGGAAATATACTTTAAAACATTATACAATAGAAAACACATCTATGAATGTCAAGAGAACCTGATAAGAAGTAGAGAACAGCTTGAAACGGGCCTCTGATTACTCTTTCCTCAATTTTTGTTATCTGCTACAGCGTTCCTCTCGAACTAGCTAATCTCTGGTACAAAAAGGTTTTTTCAGACTGTCAATGAAGCTCTCCCTCAATCTTTTCCCCACCTCCTCTCTTTTCTTATGCATCTCTGAACTCTAAACTCCTTTCTCCATCCTTCAGGATCGAGCTTTATTTCCCTGTTTCGATCTTAACCCAGGAGATATATGCATCAAATTTCCAGGTCTTATTACTACCATCTTCCGCAGAACAGGTCATCTTTCCCCCTTTCTGCCCTCTCATCTCCAAAAGCCAAATATAGTTATTATTTATTTTTTTATATTCTACAGTTCTCTTTGACTTCAATTGCTGGATAGGTGAAGTTTCTTTCCCGCTTTTCTTGTTTTAAAACACTTCAACTTCCTATCCCCTTAACCAATTAAATTCCTTATTAAAAATAATTATCTTTTCATCACTATTAAAGTATAAATCACATTATTTTCCTACATATTTATATCCCACAAGATAATCTTTTATTATTTAAAATTAACATGTAAATATTATTTCACAATATGGACTTATTATTTACAAATTTTACTTCTAATTTTATTTAAATTACTTCATTAATATGTTTAATATAATAATTTATTTAATTCATCCTTAAATGACAACATTTCCACTAATTAACTCAATTAACTCGCTTAACAGAGCCATTAAAATCTCACTTTAATCACATGTACCGACCAAATAACCAACAAGACCACAAAACACACTTACGCAAATATCCAGGAGGGCCACAACGGACGGAGCACTACATTCTCTATATATTTTTCTTCCCTTATCTCTTCCTCTATCTTTCTCTCATTTCTTCTATTTTTTCATTTTCCTATCCTATATTTCTCCCCATACTATTTTTTCTATCCCTATATATCTCCCCATCTCCCCCCCATTCCCACTTTATCTCTTGATGTCTCTACCTCTCTAAATATATCTTTTTCTCCTATTTCTCTTTATCTCTCGATCTCTCTCTTTATGTGACTATATCTATCTATGTCTCTCCTCTTCTCTCTTTTCCTCTATCTCTTTATGTATCTCTCTTCATATCTCTATTTCTTTGTCTCCATATTTACTCCTTTATATCTATACCTTTATTTTTGTAGCTCTATCTCTCTTTTTATCTCTTATATCTCTTTGTCTCCCTCTTTATTTCTCTATTTCTCTCTTTATTTTTTCTCTCTCTCTCTCTCTATCTATTTTCCTTGTGAGTATGCAATGGGTACACTAAAGAGGATTTAAAGATGAATTATCATATCCTTAATCAAAGTACATGATACCCTAAGCATAAATTTGTAGGCATATGCTATCCTTCAATCATTGGCATGAAAAGACTAATCAAAAGTTACCTTCTCTCTCTCACTCTATAAATTTAAATTTATATTTTATGTTTGAAATTCATTTTATTATATAAATTATAAAAAAAATCCAAAATAGAATTATTCTATAATAATTTAAAAAATTTAAAATGATAAATAATTATAAATTATAATAATTCTAATAATTTTTAATTATTATTTTTAATTCCATAAAAAGAAAAAATAAAAATAAATTTCGCACTTAAATCTAAATTAAAAACTAAAATAAAATAATCTAAATGGAAATTCAAAATATATCAAAATCTAAATGTTAATAAAAATAATTTTAAAACGTTGATTAAAAATAATAAACTTATTAAATTAATAAATGATTAAATAAAAAAGGAAAACTATTTTTTAATTTATTAGAATTGAAATATTAATTAAATATGTACCTAAAAAAATAATTAATATATTACAAACAATATATATTTTATTTTTTTGATAAAAGGCTTTTAGGCTGACTATTTATATAATGTAATAGTAAAGGTTACAATATTACTATGCAGTATCTTTATAGATAGATACAAAATGTCAACTAATACATTTTGAGAATAAAAAACAGTTGCCAACAGTTGACAGACTCTTCCTTTTTGACGACAAAAGTTTTGCTAAATATGGTACATTATGGAGATCTCAACTTTTCATAATAACAAAATCAATTCACTTTTACAAAGACCAATACGTTTTAACAATTTACTTCATGCCTTCTGTACTTAGAAGTTGTCTTCTTTCCCTTATTTTCTCATAATATGATTCACTGGAGGAGATGTTATAGAGTTGGTAGTAATGTTATTGTCTAGGAGGATTGACTGACACCTTTGAATGAGTGGCTAAGCATTTGGTGGCCCTGGTGCTACATTTGACTCTTTAGTTTCAACCTCTCCTTGTTGTGGCATGATTGGATGAATGAGTAAAGCTACTTGATGGAAATGATGTGTAAGAATGAATGAAATTGCATGATATTTGGTTTTGAAGCTCCTTATCATGTCATTACCCAATTCAATATGATACATGTTTAGCTCCCTATATAGGTAACTTGAGGAGTTAAGTTCAATTGCCAACCTGATACCTGTATAGATGTTTCTAAAACTCACTTTATGATGCAAGTAGTGTCTAGGAAATACACCTCCAATGTACACTTCTCCAAGCCAAAATTCATACTTCTAAATACTTGTGAGTTGAGCATTTTCTTGCAAGAAAACCTCTTTAATGATTGCATTTGCTATCTTTTGCATATCCTAATAGTTCGGGTTCAAATCCATGACATTTGAAACAAATATTGATACCAAATTGGAAGGAAAAATGATTCACTATGTTGATGGCTGCAATATGTCATCTCCAATTATATCCTTCACACATTTGAAAATAGGTATGCAATTTGTTTTAAAAACATAAGACAATTGTTCTTTGTCTAGCCCTTTGGAGAAGGGAAATTCCCACTATTGCACTTGAAAAGGTTCTCTATGATTTCTTGGAAGAAATTTCATTGAAGATGCACCCATATCACTAGTAATAAGAACCCAAAACTCAAATACAGTATGAAGAAATCCCTTCGAGAACTATGCTAGTGGTGAAAGCACTCACAGTTGACCCAAGTTGCTAAAATGTCAACGCAATTTCCAAAACTATTAGATATGGCTTTCAACAGAAAAAAAAAAACTGGTATATGGATTTTGAAAAACAAAGAATAAAGCATGTACTCACAAAATATTCATTAACCATAAACTAACACAACCAACAAAGATAGCTTTCATGAAAATAGCCTTCAAGTTCTTGCAATAATTCTGATTTGAAATACGAAGATAATTTTGGAAACGCTTTTGGAAAGCCTAAACACCAACTTTTAAGTGAAGACAAAAGGAAATTTTCACTTTACCCTATTACTCACACCTCAATATTCAACCATTTCAATGTTGTTGAAATGCTTAAAGCCCGTGATTGAAAGAGTGTGCCAGCTTGTCACCCTAATGCTAAAAATATAACCTTGAAAGCTTCATTTTCCTGAGAGGTATTTTGTCATATTTTAGCATTACAAAAATTACAGATGAAAGAGTTTTCAATTTGGCTCCTCATGTAGTTGTGGATTTACTATAATATTCAAAATTGAAAAGTTTTCTTTGAAATCTGCTTGTCCTTAACAACTATATTACACGCTTGAAATTAATTGAAGATAAGCAATTTAAATTATTTTCACTGTCTTGCATCAATTTCCTACAAAATGTTGACAATTGTTAGAAAAAATCATAATATATCTTTATGACATATGCTATTTGAAATGGATGAAATCACAATAATTTCATTTGATTTATCTCATTGCACACTTGTAATTGTAGATGTTAGCTTTGGCATTGTTTCAATTTTCGAAAAGGTTTGGCCTTAGATAATAGCTTTGTTGCATAGGTAGACTTGTACAACCCACATAAAATGAAGCACAGATGATTTGACTTTCATCAGTTGATATGTTAAGGAATGTAATTCTTATTTGTGTATTATTCCCACTTGGCATACACCTCACATTTTCTATAGCCTATTCATTAAGATTCAGGACACATTCGAATTTTGAGCACATATTCCTACAAAATAAATACCATGTTAATAAAAAGGATACACCTTACAACATATTCTGAATATTTCATATCTGCCCATTGATGATGCCACCTATTTGGTTCATACGTGTTGATTTCAACATAATTGTCAGACTGTAAGTACCCACACAAATTTTCTTGTCTGATCGAATTCCCATGTTTCTCAATTTACATGTGTGAAACAAAATATCCATATGGGAAAGGAAGGATATGCTATTATACAATATGTACTCCACGTACCTCTGCACTAGAAAAAATTTTATACTATCCACCTTGACAATAATGCAAATACCTCAAACTTCTCAATCATCACATTATGTTAATGCAATCTGCCACATTGCATTTAAATAATACTAATGGTAAAAGAACTTTTCAACTTCTTAACAAATTCCCTTTTACTTAAAATATTATTATTTAAATTATAAGCTTTACAAAATAATTCAAATTTTAACATTCTCACTATAACCAAAGTGATTTTATGTAACTCCATTCATTATTTAGAATCCAACACTTTCCCTTTTAATAATTTCAATCAAATCTTGAGAAATATTTTGCATACTATTTCCATATATCTGCACACTCTGATTTTTCTCACACCTAATATTTGCAAATTTTTCTGTAACTTGATTACCTTCCCTATAAGTATGTTTAATTTTCACATTTTTGAACTTAGGAAACAACTTCCATACTTGTTGCAACACATATCTGATTTTCCAACAAAATACTTTTCTTTACAAGCACTCACAATGATTAGTGAGTCACCTTCAATTTATAGGTCTTCAATTTTCATTTCATATGCTAGTTGCAACCCATGAAGCAATGCTTGTGCCTCCATAATATTTAGTGTTCCTCTCGAAGGTTTTACTGACTTGGATGACATTACTAACCCTTTATGGTCTCTTATTACAACCCCTACCCCTGAAATACCTGGATTTACACGTGATGTGCCATCAAAATTTAACTTGAAGAAGCCTTCTATAGGTGGAATCCAAGATATTTTTCTTATGTCTACTTTCTGACTTGGATTCTGATGTAAGCTTCCTTTAAATGGTAGAACAATATTACTCCACTTCTGCATTACCTTTGAATCCCAATATATGAATAAAGACCCAATGCTTTTGGCTTTCTGAACATATGAATTTGTAATATTTTTTATTGAAGCTTCTAATTTCTCCAACACTTGCTCAACCTTCAATTTTTCCTTCCTAAAAATCCTTCTTTTACGTTCCCACAAAATGGACCACAATACTATAGATGAAATCACTCTCCAAATGCATGCAAACAATGTTGATTTATACAACACTGGCCAACTTGAAAAAAGGTCCCACAAATTTTTTGGTAATGGAGCATACCAACTTAATTTATTTTTAATAAAGTACCAACAATGAGATGCAAAAGGATAGTGAATAAACAAGTGATTCACCTCTTCCAGCTCATTATCACATAAGAAACGTGTAAACTAGGCTGCTATCCTAAGTTTAGCAATTCTATCACTTGTCAGTATTCTCCTTTTAATTTCCAACTATGAAAAAAATATCACTTTTGGAAAAACTGTTGAATCCCAGCAAAGAGACAAAGCTCTTTGAGGTTTGATACTTTCCCTTTGACACATTATTTCCTTATAACCGATTTTGATTGTATAGATACCAGATCTTGATGGAGCCCATATCAACTTATCTTCCCTGCCTGACACAAAAACAACCATTTCACTTAAAATGTTCCTAAATCACACTTTCTGAACATCTGAACAAACAATATTTGAAACATATTTCCATTTTACTTTCCCAATATACTCATCTATGCTCTCAAAATAGTCATTCATATTACTCCCTCAATCCCTGATAAGAATATTTTGAATACTTTGTAGATTATGTATTGTGTTCAAAGGTGCATACATCCTCCCCAAGAATCTACCTGAAACTTTGCTTGCAGACCATCTTGAACTTCCCAAGTAAGGTATAGGGTGATTACCTTTCTACATTCAACCAAGAAATTCCACATTGTAGAGCCCTGTGGTGAATTTTCTACTATGAATATTCACTTTGGATCTGTGTTATCTAAGCACTTTTCTTGCATAAGTTTACACCATTTTGTGTGTGGCTTAGCATACATATACCACACTAATTTTGCACCTAATGCTTGATTTATTTCTGATAATTTATGTATCCCAGCACCACCTTTTAGTTTATCTTCACAAAGATTTTCCAATGAAATAAATGAGATCTTATTTTTTTTGTCCATGTTACCCTTCCATAAAAAATCCCTAATTAATTTTTCAATGAACAAAATCACAGAATTTGGTGCTTTTAGTACTTCCATATAATAATTTGGAATGGTAGAAAGGACTGATTTTATCAATAATATATGCCCAGATAATGACAACCACCTACCCTTCCATGTTGCAATCCTATTCTTGATACTTTGAATGAATTTATCCCAATAAGAAACTTTATTTCCACCAGTAAAGAATGGTATCCCAAGGTACTTTCAAGGAAATTCTATTGTTTGAAATCCAAGATGATTAACAATTTTCTTTTGTAAACCCGATTTGATATTAAAAGTATATATATTAGATTTTTCCACATTTATTTTCTAACCTGATGCAAGTGAGTATTTATCTAAAACAACCTTAATGTGCTTAGCCTCTTGAAGTTGAGCTGAATGAAATAATAATATGTCATCCACAAACAAAGAATGTGTTACTAATACATCAATGGAAGGTATTGAAATACCCTTCCACAAACCTTGCAAGTGTGATTTTTTGACTATCCTGCTAAGAGTTTCAACCAATATTATGAACAAAAAGGCGATAAAGGATCACCTTGCCTCACACCTTGAGTAGAACTAAAAAAACCTAATGTTGTACCATTAATTAGAACTAGAAATTTTGCACCATTCAAGAAAGATAAGACCCATTTGCACCATTTATTATTAAATCAATATTTCTTTAATACTTGAATCAAAAAAACCTAATCCACTTTATCATAAGCTTTCATCATGTCGAGCTTGATGATAAATGAAGATATTTTTTGTAGTGAAATTGAATGCAATACCTCATGTGCCACTAAAGCACCATTCGTTGTCTCCATACTAGGAACAAATTCACCTTGTTCTTCTAAAATTAACTTAGGAATGATGGGAAACAATCAAAGATAGATTGCTTTGGTAAATATCTTGTAAATTGCGTTACAAAGAGATATAGGTCAAAATTCTAAGAAAGACTTTGGATCCTTTACCTTTGGAATTAATGCAATATGTGTTACATTAAACTGCTTAAGCATGGAACAAGATTTTTGAGACTCTTCCAAGGCCTTAAGAAGATATTTTCCATGATATTACAAATAATATTAATAAATAAATAAATACATTATAAAATTTTATTAGATAAATTAAAATTTAAAAACTAAAATTGTATTTTAAATAAAATATTAAAATATATATATATATTCAATTTTTTGAAACTAAAATTATAATTGTTTATTAAAAATTACAATATCTAACTTGATAAGTGAAAAATAAAATGAAACCTATTTAAAAGACAAAATGTCAATTCCCAATTTATTGATTTATTATTATTAATATTATTATTTTAAAAATATATGTTTACTATCAGTCACACCTTGGTGTGCAATGGGTATGCCGAAGTAGTATGGAAGATTAGTTACAAAAAAAATTCAATCTATATTTTGCATATATTTGTGTAGTACATGAGGTCAATTGGTAGGCCATTTATAAAATGATTTTGTTCATGGAAAAAGGGACTCAAAAGAGAAGTGATAGCTTCAAGTCAACTATGCATCAACTTACAAGTATCCAAACACAATTGAAACAAAACGTCTGAATTAGGAAGATAATCAAGATCCATTACCATCGGGATCATGTTATTTTTGCAATGAGAGGGAGAGATAGGGATAAGGAGATAGAGAAAAAGAGGAAGATATAGATGGATATGGAGAAAAGGAGAGGGATATATAAAGAGAGAGAGGAGAGAGGTGTAGACATAGATGGAAGAGATAAAAATATAGAGATGGAGAGAGGAGAGAATGAGTGAGGGAGACATATAAAGATAAAGATAAAGAAAGGAAGTGATATATAGAGAGAGGTATAGAAAGGGAGATATATAGGAGTAGAGAGAAATAGAGAGATAATGAGATAAAGATAGAGGGAGAGATGAAAGAATAAATATGGATAGAGATAGAGACAAAGAGATATAGATATAGATGTCTAGGAAGAGGGAGATGGAGAGAAATAGGGATAGAGATGGATGAATATATATATAGAGAGAGAGAGGTATATAAATAGGGGGATAGGTAGGGAAGGATGGAGAAATAGATGGGGAGAGATAAAGACATTGGGAGATAGAGAGATGGAGGGAGAGAAAGGGAAAGATATAGGTAGAGGAGAGAGAGAGGTATAGAGATAGGTAGAGAGGGAGAGAAAGAGAAGAGGAGGGAGAGAGGTACAAAGATAGGTATAGAGAAGAAGAGAAAGAGAAGAGAGGTAGAGAGGGAGATATGGCTCAATCTATAGAGAGGGAGAGGGAGAGATAAAGATAGAGGATGATATAGAGATATATAGATGAATAGGGAAAGAGATAGAGATCTATATGGAGAGAGATAAAGGTATAAGGAGATAGAGGTATAGAAAGATATGGATAGAAAGAGATAGAGAAAAGAGTGAGAGGGAGAGAAAAATATAAAGATATAGAGGAGAGATGGAGAGATGAAGTGAGTAAGAGAGAGATGGGAGAGAGAGGGAGAGATAAATCAATAAATATGAAGGGAGAACTTGTAAATGATATAGATATAGGAAAATATAGAGAGATATGCATGGATAGGGAGATAGAGGTAGAGAGATATGGATAGAAAGAGATAAAGATAGAAGGAGCATGAGGGAGATAGAGATAAATAGAGAGATATAGATATAGAAAGAAAATATTGAGTGAATAAGAGAGAGAGAGAGAGAGGTAGATAAAATTAGATGTAGATAGAGAGGTATAGAGTGAGAGGGAGGTATAGAGAGGGGGAAAATAGAGAGATAGATATAGAGATATAAATAGGGAGGGAGAAACAAGGTGTGTGTGTGTGAGAGAGAGAGAGAGAGAGAGAGAGAGATAGAGGGGGAGATAGATATCTATATATAGATAGAGTGGGAGGGAGAGAAATAGAGAGGAGTAGAGAGATATAGAAAGAGGAGTGATAGGGAGAGGGAGAGGGGTAGAATAACTTGGGAAAGATAGAGGGGGTGTGAGAGAGAAATACTCTCTTCCTTAATCTCTTTTGCTACCCCTATTTATCTCCTTGTCCCCCTCCTTATCTCTTGATCTCTCTACCTCTATATATATCTTTGTCTCCTATTTCTATTTAATCTTTCTATCTTGTTCTCTCTGTGTAGCATTATATCTATTTATGTCACTCTTTTTCTCTCTTTTACTCTTTCTCTTTCTCCATTCCTATTTATTCCCATATATCTTTAACTCTATCTTAGTATCCCTATCCCTCTTTCTATCTCTCTCTATCCTTTTGTCTTTCTCTCTATCTCTCTCTTTCACTTTCTCTTTCTCTTTCTCTATCCCTATCTTTGTTTCTCTCTTCTCTCTTTTTGTATATCCCTCTCCCTCTCTCTATCCCTCTATTTCTATCTTGGTTTAGTCTCTCTAACATTCACTATATATCTCTCTTTGTTTATTTGCCTCTCCTCGTTTATCCCATTTTCTCCCCCTCTCTTCCTATAGATCTTATTTTATTTCTCTTATTTATCCTTTTGCCTCTATATCTTATCTCTATCTCCCTCTCCCTTCTCTCTTCCTCTCTCTATTGTCTAGTTTCCTCCTAAGTGTACAATGGGCACATTGAAGAAGTCTTAAAGATGAATTAATATATCTTTAATCAAACGACATGCTACCCTAAACATAACTCCTCAAGTACACATGTTATCCTTTGATTGCTTACATCAGCTAACTAATCTAAAGTTAGTCTCTCTCTAACTTTTCCTTCAGGTTTTAAGTTTGAAATTTATTTTATCATATAAATTAAAATTAAAATTCAAAATATAATTATTTAAAACTAGTTAAAATTTTAATAAGACAAATAATTATAAGTTAAATTAATTTTAATTACTTTTAACTATTATTTGTAATTTCATAAAAAAGCATAAATAATAAGAGTAAATTTCAAACTTAAATCTAAATTTTAAAAAAACTAAATGCAAAGTCAAAATATCGCAAAATTTAAATATTAATAATTATAAAAAATTAATAATAAACAATAAACTTACTAAGTTAATAAATAATTGAAAAAGTAAAACTATTTTTTTAATTTAGTAGATTTGGAATATTTTAAAAAATATGTAATTAAAAATATAATTAATATATTACAATGTTCAATATTAATTTTAGTTGAAAGATAAAGTAAATATTCACATATATGAAAAATTATTATAAACTTCTAAATAAATTAGATTTATAAAATTGAAATATATTTCAAATAACCTATATTAAAATTGATTAAGCTAAATTTTTAACCTTACAGTCAAAGTTATAAGTAAAACCAAACTTTAAAAGTTAAAAATTAAAAAAAATATATATTAAAAAGGTAAAAAGTTAACTCATTATTTATTTGAATGTTAAAATATCACACATGAAATTATATTTTTATTTGAAGATTTTGAAGTTCTTATTTAAAGATTTCCAAGTTTTAATTAATAATCTACCAAAACTCTAAATTACATTGGTTAAATTATATCAAAATTTATTAAATAAAAAGAATAACTATGGACCATTCTTAATGTTAATATTATTAAAATTGTATTAAATTTTTTTCATCAATATTTTAAGGTATTTTATAAAATAAAAATTTCAATAATTTTTTTTTTTAAAAATAGAATAGCAATAGAGATTTTTAATGTTATTAAATTTAAAATTATCGATATGAAATTTCAACATATTATTATGATTTTTAAATCAAATATCAAATATTAAATTGAAAGAAAGAAAATTTATTACTATTTTTTCTTTCTATACATTAAATTATTTTATATAAATTTAAAAATTATTTTAAAATTGATATTTTTTAATATAATATTAGCTGATAGGTTATTTTGTTTGAAGTTTCCATTGGGCATTTCGTCAGCCCAAGCGTGAATTGGATTTGTCGGTGATGGAGATGTCTCAGCCGGCGGCGACTAGACCAGGTTTTTTTGTGGCAACATGGAGCTTGGGAATTACGTGGGTTGGTGGTGGTGGAGTTGGTGTCCTCGATACGTGAAAGTTGAACAATAAGTGTTTGCCTGAGGGAATGTTTAATCATTCTGTCATTGTTGTACGATGGGGGTGGACGGAGTAAATGCGGGCGGACGAAGTAAATGCAATATTGAGTGTTGTAGTGTGGGAAAGTATACTTTTTTTAAGTTGTATTGTCAAAACAATGATTGCAGTGTTGGTTTCATAGCAGACTATTTCCATGGTCAGTTTCATAGCAGATTGGAGGGTTCTGAAACTATTGTTCTCTGCAATCTGTAAGTCATTTTACATGGGTGTTTTGCATAGATGATTTATTGATTGTTTTTGTTAAAAGTGTTGTTCTCTAAAATCTGTAAGTCATTTTACATGGTTGTTGCAGTGTGGGAAAGTAAAGTTTGAAATGTGCGAGAAAATACATTGATTAAGTTACATTGTTGAAAGAGTCGTTATAGTGTTGGTTTGATAGTAGACTATTCTAAAAATTGTTGGCTTCAATTTCGTGGTTCATTTGATAGGAGACTATTGTAAAAATTGATGGCTTTGGCTCCGTTTTATAGGAGATTGGAGGGTTTTAAAATTGTTGTTCTATGCAATCTATAAGTCATTTTACATGGGTGTTTTGTGTAAATGATTTATTTATTGTTTATGTTAAAACTATTATTGTTCGGAATCTGTAAGTCATTTTACATGCATGTTTGGTGTTATGGTTTTGTACACTTAAATCTTCTTTCTTTTGTCAAAAAATATGGTTAGGGTTAGTAATTTTTTCATCCCTCATTTAGTGTTTGTTGTTATCTTTGTGCATATTTTTCCTTTCTTTGGTCAAAAAGTATGGTTAGGGTTAGTAATTTTATCACTCTACATTTGTTGATTTGGTTATCTCTGTGCATCTTTGTCGTTATAGTCATTAACATAGGGCCAATTGTAGATTAACATAGGAGTGATTACATAAATATATGGCCTTAAACCCATTACCATAGGAGCAATTGTAGTTAAGTCCTATTTCTTTGGTAAAAAAATATCGTTAGGGTTAGTGATTTTCTCACCCTTTGTTCATTATTTTAGTTATCTTTGTGCATCTTTTCCATTACACCCATTAAGATAGGACCAATTGCAGATTAAGATAGGAGTGATTGCATATGTATATATATGCAGAGGGTTAGTATGAAAGCATAAACATGTTAAAGATAAAATTAGTTTGGTGGGTGTTAAGTGTTATTCTTTGTAATATCTCTTTTATCCATTCAATTTATTTGTTTGAATTTTTTGACGGGATTTTTTGTTAGCCAAGCCGTGAATAGGATTTTTCCTATAATAACTCTTTTAAAATTTCTCTATTCATCTAATTTAGTGCTAGGCAATGTAGCTCAAATTTTTGATTGGGTGTGTGGCACTATAGGCTTTTGTACAACTTATTGCTACTCGTTGAGCTACAATTGCTCCTATGGTAATGGTTGCAACACCAAATATACACACATATAACCACAAAGAATAAACAAAAGATTCATAGAGATAACTAAAACAATAAACAAAGGGCGAAAACAAAATTGCTCCTATGTTAATTTGCAATTGCTCTTGTATGAATATGTTTGGTGTGGGTTTTTTATCATTTGTGATTTATGTATGATTCTTAAATGTTTTTCTAATAGTTATTTTACAAATTTCCTATTTTTTTTATAATATTTAGTGGGAAATTTTTTTAGCTCGAATTTTGTATTGAGAAGCCAACTGTTACATAGAATTTGTTGTTACACCTTGTCTAGATAGTGATAGAATTTAAGCTAAGCAGGAATATACTGAAAACTCAAAACTATATTTGCATTTGACTTGAACTAGGTTCTTTACTTTGAATATTCTTTGTAAGTAATTTCACATACATAGATGTCCATATCTAAACTTTTTGGGTGAAGGGAAATTATAAAAGACCTATTAGGAAAATAGTTAACAATCACAGGAAAATAACAAATAATAGAAAACCAACATTAAATAGAAGTACATTATTCCCCACTAAATATTATAGATAGAATAGGGAAATTGTAAAACAACTATGGGGAACTAAAAAAAAGAATATCATAAGAACAGTTTGTTGTGGGGAAGTTGAAAAATATGAGGAAGAAAGAATACAATGAAACATATTGATATTAGACACTGCCATCCCACATAATTAGCAAGCTTGACCCCTTGCATAAATAGACCTAGGTAGTTTGTTCTAGGGAGCTTCAAGCAAATCAGGAAAAAAAAGAATATCATGAAACATATTGATACAAGATTTGAGCTATGTTCTTTGTTAATAAATATTGAAGACAAATAGAGAAATTGTATAGGAGGTGTTAGAATAACAATTATTTTCTATAAGTTATTTTACATGGGTATTTTGCATAAATGATTTGTGTACAGTATTTAATGCCAAGCAATGCAGCTCAAATTTAGAATTAAGCATGTGGTGCTATATGCTTTTCACACACATTGTTGCATCATATAATTGTTGTCATAGCCTAAAGAAAATAGGTATCATGATAAAGAACTGGGTTTAAATAATTGTTTTTCCAGGTTGAAAAGATATGTGTATAAGTGTGCAGGGAAAAATAGTGTGGTGGATTTTAAGTGTTATTCTAAATCTGTTCAACTATATATTTTTAATTTGAGAAGAAAGGAATATCATGAAACATATTGGTATAAGAGAACAAGCGAAATTGGAAAAGAGTTAATAGGAAAACACTTAAGAATCAAAGGAAAATGATAGATGTTCTACAACCCACATTAAATAGAAGTTTAAAATTTCTAGAATAGAACAAGAAAACTATGATAATGAACAATTTGTTATGGGGAACTGGAAAAAAGAATATGATGAAGAAGAGTTTGTTGTGGGGAATTTGAAATAGATGAGGAACAAAGAATATAATGAAACATATTGATATAAGATATTTCCATCCCACGTAATTACCAAGCTCCACCCCTTACATAAATAGACCTGGGTAGTTTGTTTCAAGGAGCTTCAAGCAAATCAGGAAAAAAATAATATCACAAAACATATTGATACAAGATCTGAGCTATGTTCTTTGTTAATAAGTATTGAAGGGAAATAGAGAAATTGTATAAGAAGTGTTAGAATGACAATTATTTGCTACAAGTCGTCTCACATAGGTATGTTGCATAAATGATTTCTCTATAATATTTAATGGCAAGCAATGTAGCTCAAATCTACAATTAATCCTGTGGCATTATATGCATTTTTTAGAGATTTTTGCATCATATAATTGTTGTCATGGCCTAGAGAAAATAGGTATGCTGATAAAGAATTGTGTTTAAATAATTGATTTGGCAAGTTGAAAAGATATTTTTATAAGTGTGGAGAAAAAAATAGTTTTGTGGCTTTTAAGTGTTATTCTAATAGTTCTTTTATCTATTCAACTTTATATTTTTAGTTGATAGGCTATTTCTTTGAAGTTTCCATTGGGATTTTCATCAGCTCAGTTGTGAATAGGATTTGTTGTCTAATAGCTCTTTTGCAATTTCTTTGTTTGTTTATAATATTTACTGGAAAACAATGTAGGTCAAATTTATGTCTATATATATGTATTGAATTCCCTGTTTGATATTTTAAAAAACACATATAGGCAGAAATATATATCAATATATACAAACCAAGGCCACCATGTCTCGTTTGAGAACGTAACAACAATTTATATATGCACATGTATATCTAAACAGTTGTGTATGGGATCTTTATTTTTATTTAGGTAGAATTTGATTTCAAAAGAGTTAAAAATAGCATTTGTAAGTATTATTTAGCTAAGTATAAGAAAATTCCTACAATACAGCCATAGCATTAAATGATATAGCGTTGAGATTTTGTTAATAACAAAGCATTTAATGGTGCAATATGTGTAAGATATTCATAAGAAATCTATAAAATTGATTTCACCTTCGTGGTGGATGCCCCTATTCAAATTGAATGCATTAAAAAAGCATCACAAACAGTGTAGCTTGCATTGGCTTGTTGCTGCCATCTTGATTGCCATTGTGCAAGTAGCACAAGAAATCATTTCCTATTTCGTTTTAGTGTCTGAAGGTTGCCAGGAGCCCCCTTATGGCATATATATTTTAATAAGCTCTGGAGTTAAAAACATGTTGCTGGTTTGCAAAGCTTTAGCCCTTTGCTTTCCCTTCGCTTTGCATGCTATGTAGATTCCACATGGAGCTGATATTGTGCATATTTTGCAGTCTAACCATTAACATGGGAGAAATTGTAGATGAATAACTCCTCCCTTTGAAATTTATGAAGACAACAAACATCCAGACCAGATTTTCCCTCAATTGACTAGCTGAGAAGGCTACAAATTCAAACCTTTTCTTCCCTCTAGTAATGCCAAGTACTTTGGAGTTGAAAATGTCGTATAGGCAACAAAAGGATTGAATTTGTATGTTTCTTAACTAGACAATTTATGGAAATTTCAATCTTGATGTTTGCTCTCTTCATAAATTTCAAGGGGAGGAGTTACATAGTAAGGAAAAAGTATGGTATACACATCTATTTAGATATAGTAGTGTGTATATAAATAGGTGTCTATGTGTGTACATATGGATATATATATTTGGTTATATGTGTGTTTTTTAAAATGTGGAGACAAAGGGGAGATTCAATGCATATATGTATTTAATCATTTCTAGTCTTATTGTTGTATAGCCTATTGTTTTGTTAAGAAAGGGTGAAATGACCAACTAGCAACATATACAAATATTTGTGTATAGCTATATGTAGAAATATAGTAAAATAATAAAAAATTGTATAGATACATATATAAGCAACCTCAAAGATAAATAGATACATATAGGGGTATATCGATATGCATTTATCATTTTTATTCTTGTTGATGTATCCCCTGGTGTTTTAGTAGTGTGAAAATTGCATTTCTATTCTTGTTCTTCTATCCCATGTTGTTTGTTAAGTTTTAAAAGTGGAATGGTTATAGATTGATATTTCTAAGTTATCTACCAATTTCCATTGGGATGTTGCAATACATTAATCTTTTATTTTTATTGTGAAATAGAGTTGTCAATTAGTCAACTCAAATTGTAACATTTTTTCTCTGAATAAAGTTCCCAGAACTATGTCTATGGAATCATATTTTGTGGATGGGTCTCTAGAGCCCCCCAATATTCATTTGTTCAAATTTTCCATGGTTCCCATTGTGGAGTCCAGCTCTGAGGGTGTGAACCACCGACCTTCAGATCCTGATTCTATAAGTATAAATTTCATTTTTGTTATACCACCTGCAAATTGGTTGTAATTGTTTCTAGCTTTCCTCGCTTTAAGGTGTATACACACATGGGTGGACCTGACAAAGCATATAGATGTGCAGGGAGATACGGATTGATATTTTCCAGCATATAAAAAATCCCCTTCATGTATATGTATATGTATACACATGTATAAGTATATCTAAATATATATACATATGTATATGTATATGTGTATGTATATGTATGTGTATATGTATATGTATATATATGTATATGTATATGTGTATGTATATGTATTTGTATTTGTATGCATATGTATATGTATATGCATATATATATGTATATGTATATGTATATCTATATCTATATCTATATGTATGTGTATGTATATATGCATATGTATATGCGGAAGCTAAAAGGTAAGTGTTTGCTCGTGCAATTGTTAATGCATCATGTCATTGTTGTGTGGTGTTGGCATTTGAAGTAAATGCAATATTGAATGTTCTAGTGTGGGAAAGTATACTTTGATTAAGTTGTATTAACAAAAGAGTAGAATATGATAGATCACATATGAAGACAACATATTACCCCGTACTTTGTTATTGTGTGATGTGTGATGGAGTTCCATGAAATTTTGCATGGGTGTTCCATAATGTCCTTCATCATTGCATTCTTTTTAATGGGGAATATAAAAATAGTGAAATAGTGGAAATGATTGACACAAAAAACTATAAAATCCTTTTGTATATATTTTTATATATCGCAATGTTCAAACTATCTTATTCATTTTGTGATCATCCATACATATACATTTATATACACATGGATACACATATATTTTTTTCTACATGTTTATGTGTAATTACTACTTTAAATATATCTATGGTTATACATGTATATTCATATATGCTAATATGGTTGATCTTGTATGTATACACCTTGGCTGTGCAAGTACATTCAAGTTCCACAACCCAATCACTTGCTGAATTTAGAAAGGGTAAAAAACAACAACGGAACCATTTGTACTATAGCCAACATAGAGAGGAAATTTGTACGAAGCAATGTACAAAATACATGGAGCAAAGGTTAGCTACACCATGCACAACTGTGGCTCTACCTGCTACCAATCTTCCCTCATAGTACCAATTGGCAATGGTATATGCCACCCCTTATAAACAATCTCAGAGCAATCCCCCTGTTACACCAGGTTAGCAACAACACTTGACATAAATATTCAATGATTGCTACCTTTCTACAGTGAAACGATTTTTGTGCCGCATAGATGCATTATCAAAGCTTTCTATTTTTCAGATATGTAGAGAAAGCTACATAGGGATGCACACTCATATGTTGGGGTTAGCAGCAACATGTGTTAGATGTTATTCTAAAAAAGGCACCCACCACTTTAGCTCTACAAATGGCATGGACCCATGCCCACAACCCTTGTTGGTAAAAAAGCTAACACAGGTTGAATGCTTATTGCTAGGGTGGCTCCAGTTTTGCAAGTGTCCCATGCTAGAGGAGGTCAATTTAAATACAATGGTCGCATGATAAGCTATCCACAAGATATCTTGAGCATAGAAAAACTTTTACTGTGTTGCTTGCAAGACCTTGAGGTTGTCATAGTATGTCAAACCACTATTTAAGGTGCTAATTACAATTGCTATGTTAATAAACATCATGTCATGGATGCATTGAAATACAAAATTCAATATGACAAATATTACAATGATGTTGGGATTGATGTTGATGATCTTAATATGTTGCTTGATGTTGTTCATGTGTCCAATTTAATGCATACAATAGAGCAAGTTTCTAATGAAGACCTAATGCCATCAACTAGCTCAACAAATGTTGCTCAGGATGAAAATGGCTCTTCAAACTTTTCATCATTTATCCCTTCCTTGCCAAATGCTATACGAGAGCTCCAAGCAATCAAATAGGTATTACAAATTGAAAACAAAGACCAGAATATTTTGTGTTGGCCTGAAATTAGCTCATCTCCTATTAATGAATATAACACTGAAGGTTTGTTTACAATGGCTTTTCCAACATTGTTTCCCACTGGAGTAGCACTTCCCCTCCAATCGAGGAATGTTTGAATCCACTTGCATGAATATGCCCTCCACTTAATGAGATATTTTGACCATAGATTGTGTAAACATTTCAAGTTTAGGTATTTCCTCTACAATTTGATAATGAGACATCATAGCCAACAAACTATTTATGTCTTTGTTAGAGTGGACCTGGAAGAAAAAATCCCTAGGTCATTGTCTACATTGCATGAATGCATTCAAACTTCCACCAATGGATAGATAGTTGAGTAGCTAATGCATTTTGGTGCATCGTTACGTGGGATCCACTCTTTTTGGAACTCTTGTTGGGCCCAACTCTCTACAATGATTGAACAACTTGGCACACCTACCCTTTTTTTTCACTTTAAGTTGTGCAGAAAAAAAATGGACTGACCTACAAAATGTTTTCTCTTATGTGGCTTGATTGGCAATGGAATGCTCAACAAAGACACTAACAGATAGTGTTGTTCAAAATCCACATATCACGTCTTTATATCTCTATCATAGATTCTTAATTTTCTGTGAAGAGGTGATTAAAAATATTTTGCATGCAAAAGATTATTGGTATAGATATGAATGGAAACATCATGGCTCTGCACATGTGCATGGCTTTTTATGGCTTCCAGAAGCTCCCAACACAAAAACTCTTGATTGGTCCAATGACCATGATGTTACCATGGCAAGGCACTTTTCTTATAGATATGGCAAGGAAATTGAATATGTACAAGGTGAAAATGTTGAACATGATATTGAAATTGGGAATGAAAATGTTCAAATTGATACTCAAAATGTTCAAGCTAAAAATGTTGGAATTGAAGATGTTGAACATGATATTCAAATTGGGAATGAAAATATTGAAATTGATAATGAAAATGTTGAAGGTGAAAATGTTGGATTTGAAGATGTTGAATATGATACTAAAATTGGGAATGAAATTATTCAAATTGAAGGTGAAAATGTTGGAATTGAAGATGTTGAACACAATATTGAACTAAGTGTAAATTATGTTTCACCAGATTACATGAGAAATGAAGAACCTTGTGTGGAAGAAAGACATATTCCAAATTCAAGACCTTCAAGAACCCCTAAATGATTACTTGAATTTGATGAGAATATTATAAACAATTTTGAAGGCAAGAGGTCAACATGAACTATTCAGTTGTGGGCTAGAAGACTTTTCAACCAATATTTTAGTGACAAGACATTGACCGAGCAATGCCAACTTTTTGTACAATTGCTAAAGATGCAAAAGATGAGACCTTTTCTAGCCAAATTGAAGATTCGTGTGAACAAGAAGACCGAAATTTTTTTTATTATTGTCAAAAATATTTTTAGTGCTCTCAAGTCTATTGGAAAAAATAACAAGGAAAAGGATAAGAGAGCTGCTTGAAGAGTCATTACAACCACCCTAGTAAGCCATCAATTGAAAAGGCTCGCTTTATGAGACAAACTTGTATTTATTTTGACATAAATCATAAAACTTTGGATAGAGCACTTGCAAGAAGAGAAAGAATAGATGATCCTCTTCAAAATGATACATGGGATTTTTTTGGGAGGCTTCCATGTGTTGATAAGAAGCTAATTGATAATGTAAAGTAGGTAATTCAACAATTTTGGCATGATAACTCTAGAGTATCACCCAATGCAAAGCATGTTTTAAAGTTAAAAATTGGCAATCGAGACCATACACCACATCCTAAACATTTCTTGGAATCAAGCCAAACAATGTTGTTCAAAAAATTTATTAAAACACATCCAAATATGAAAATCTCACAAAGGGATTTTGAAGGTTTGAAGCCATTTTATTATGTGCCTCTTAAAATTCTTAATACTTGTTGTTGCAAATACCATGTGGATTTTTCAATGTACCATGAACTATTATGATATATCTGTTCTACTTTGCATACTAATAAAATGTTGCAGGAGTGTGGTGCAATGCATCTTCCAAAATCATCAAGGGACTTGCTAGATATGAGAGTTTCAAACATGAATTTGGAAAGAAGATTGTTGAGAAAAAGAGATATGAGATAGTCAAATATACTTTGCAAAGTGGAGGTGAAGGTTCTAGATGTGAGTTGGTTTCAAAAGAATGCAGTCTTGTTGATTTTATTTCAGATTTTAAGGACAATCTTTTCTACAAGTATGCAAGGCATAGTCATAGGTCTCAGTGGTTGGATCAACAATTTAGGATGTGTAAGGACTCTTTTCTGATTGGCACTATTATATCAATGGTTGATTTTGCAGAAAACTACACATTGCAACCAAAAAATGAGGTACAATCTCAGTATTACAATTCCATTCAGATTGCTATTTTTGTCCACATAACATTTAGACATGCACCTTATAGTACATAGGAGGATCGAAAGATAATTAGAGAGTCATTTTTATATGAGTGATGATAGATCTCACTCGTCCAAGTATGTCCAACATTGTTTCGAGATTTTTTTTGAGTTCTTGTAGAAGCATGATATAGCACTGGGCTGGCATCTAATTTGGTCAGATAATTGCACAGGTCAATTCAAGAATGCTCGTATGTTTTATTGGTTGAGTAGAATGCATGTAGAGAGGGGTCTACCTTATATTTGGAGTTTTTGTGAAGCTGGACATGGGAAAGGGGAGCATGATGGAGCAGGTGCATGCATAAAGAGAGCTCTAGTTAAGGAGCAATTGAAGATTTCAAGAGGAAAATTCAACGATGCACGTTCTATTATTGATTGGTGTAGTTCAGCATTGTCACAGGGAGGGACACTTGATTCAACAATGCGCAGATTCTTTTGGTTCATTAAGGAGGGTACAATGGGAGGCAGATTGGATTGTCATACAATCAAAGACTCTTCAAAGATGCATTCATTTCGAAGCTCAGATGTAGGCACATGGACCATTTGGACATGAGAGTTGGCTTGTTTTTGTCAGAGTTGTATTTAGTGTGAGTGGGATCAATGCGATTCAAGTGAGTGGGTGGATACATGGGTACCACAATATATAACTCCTTTTGTCACAGGGAGGGACACTTGATTCAACAATGCGCAGATTCTTTTGGTTCATTAAGGAGGGTACAATGGGAGGCAGATTGGATTGTCATACAATCAAAGACTCTTCAAAGATGCATTCATTTCGAAGCTCAGATGTAGGCACATGGACCATTTGGACATGAGAGTTGGCTTGTTTTTGTCAGAGTTGTATTTAGTGTGAGTGGGATCAATGCGATTCAAGTGAGTGGGTGGATACATGGGTACCACAATATATAACTCCTTTATCTCAAACAATATCCATGACAAATGACACAATGGAAAGTTTAGTTGATTATGACCTGCTTTCAGATCTACTACAACTAGAACTTTTTTTGCAGTCATTGCACCGTAGGGGAATGAAGAGAGACTAGACTATTGGTTGGCTTGATGTGTGTGGGTAAAGCATTAGCTAACACAACCGATGGAAGATGATGATGGTTTTGTGTATCCTACAGGTTCAGTTGTGGTTACAGGAACTTGGTTGCGAACATACATGATTAGAAAGAATGGCATACCTACATTTGAAGACTACGAGAAACACAAAACCATTCTCATGTATTCGCACCTTGTTATAGCAACAAATGTTAAGTTGTTGAAGCATCATGCCAAACCAAAGACAAAACAACTATGGACACTTAGTAATGTTGATCATGAAGCAATATTGGATACTCTTAAGCAAAGAGATGACCCTTTAGGCACACTTGAATAGCATTTTCCAGAATGGAAGGTAGAATTCTTATGTTCATTATGATTAAGTTCATTAGTGTTCTTTATTTAATACTGATATTTTATATACTATTGCAATGTAGGTGTCTTAAATAATGATATTTTGTATGCACTTTTGTGATATTTTTGGCAAGATTGATCATGGAACTACTACAACAATAGCCAGCTCTGATCCTTTCGAAGAGGTATGCGACAGATTAGAACAATATAGATTGGTTATTCTAAGCATCTTTTATAGTTTGCATCACCAACTCATCATCATTCAGGTTGTTTAGATTAATATAGATATGCTAGTCTAAGCATCTTTTCTATTATGACAATATAGATTTCTTATTTTCCCACTTTTGCGATTTTTTTGGCACGATTGATAATGGACCTACTGCAATAATAGCCAGCTCTGATCCTTTCGGAGAGGTATGCAAAAGATTACAAAAATATAGATTGGTTATTTTAAGCATCTTTTATAGTTTGCATTACCATCTCATCATATTTTATCATTTAGAATAATATAGATTGGTTATTCTAAGCATCTTTTATAGTTTGCATCACCAATTCATCATCATTCAAGTTGTTTAGATTAATATAAATTTGTTAGTCTAAGCATCTTTTCTATTGTGACAATATAGATTTCTCATTTTCCCACTTTTACGATATTCCTGGCACGATTGATCATGGACCTGCTGCAACAATAGCCAGCTTTGATCCTTTCATAGAGGTATGCAATAGATTACAACAATATAGATTGGTTATTCTAAGCATCTTTTATAGTTTGCATTACCATCTCATCGTAGTTTGTGTCATTTAGAATAATATAGATTGGTTATTCTAAGCTACCTTGATGGTTTGTATAGGTGCTTTTCAATCCAGAATGTGAACATACTACTATTGTTGAAGACTGTGCCTTGAATGCCTCTAATAGGAAAATTTTGTAAAATTTGAATTCTCAAATTGGAAACAATGTAAAATGGTCATAATTGTGTATGGGCATAATCTATACCCAGTGATTTTTTTTGAAATATGGGTCAAATGTCTAGCATTGTATAAAGGGTATGTTTAAACTGTAAAGGGGTATATTTTGGAAACTCATAGGTTTTGTAAAGGGGTCTATTTTTGTACTTAATCAAGCTACAGCCAAAGGTTTTCTTCCTGGTTCTTTCATGTCGGTATGCTCGTTTGAACCAAGTTTTGTAATATCTCCCATTTATATATAATAAATTATAGTGGCTTGCAACTTTTGCTCCTCAAATCCAACTTGGGTGCAACTTCATTTTTAGCAACTTTCATGAGATTTTTAAGGAAATCAATGTTTCCAACCTTTCCACACCCTCTAAATTCATCAAACACATCTATTAGGACTTGCACAAGCTTGATCCAAATTTAAATCTTGTTGCCCCCATGTTTCATTGACATAAGCAAGTTGTAACCACCATTTTTGGTGTAGGAGCACCTACACCACAATATCATTGTGGATCATTTCAATGATTAAAGTGTTAATATTTTGATTTTTTTTCTTTAATGAGATCTAATAGTCCTAATGGTCATTTATTAGGAGGATTTTTTAGGTTTTAGGGTCAAAAAAAATGGAGTTCCCAACTTGTCCTAATTGTTTCTTTGTAGCCTTTGAAGGAAAAATTAGTAAATTTGTTTAGGGACAAGCAAGAACAGTGTTTTGAACATGTAATGATGATATTTCAAGCCATTAAGTGAGGTCTTAGTAAAGTTAGAAGTGGAAAAATGAAACATTTCATTATGAGTCATATTAATGTGAAAAATGTTTGTATTTTGGCCTTCAACGGTCATTAATGTTTCAAAAGTCAGATGTTGGTGGTTAAAGGAATTGGGAGTTGGATTCCAAGGCATAGCAATGTACTTAAGGTCTTCAAGGGCTCGAGACAAGTTTGGTTGAAGGAGCTTTTTTCTTTGAATCAATAAAGTTTCAATTGCTCAATTCATATTTTACTGTTTTTCTTGTGTTTTATGCCTGTGCACAAGCCATTCAAGCATTTTGGTATCAAAAATTTATGTAGAAATGTTATTACATGTCTTGACTTTATTCTGACTTCTTAATAGAAGGTTTATTTATTCATTTTGTGCCTCAAAACTCAGACTTTCTTTAGACAGGTTCATGAACAGGGGAATAAGAGTTTTGCAATTTTAATGGATTGAATCGCATCCCACCTACTGTGTGCCAATGTGAATCAGTGGGATGAGTTGGTAGGGATAAGGAAATGATATTTCAAGAGTGGAAGGCATGGAGAACTGGGTTTTGAAATAAAATGAAGAGTTAAAGGTTTAAAAATGGTGGTTTTTTTTCACTTGAAAATAGAGTTTTTACCCTAGGGTTTGCAAAAATCTCTAAGATACCAGAATTTTTTACCCTAGGGCTTGAAAAAATCTCTAAGATAGCCCTTCAAAGATTGCTACCTTTTAGCACTTCAATGATTGTTGCATTTTAGCACTTTGGACTCTTAAGGGAAATCGTTGGTCCAATGTAGCTTAGAGTGATTTGGCGTATTTGGGTGCAAAAGAGGACCATCCCTAGTGTAAACATACCCATCCAGGCATGTTGGAATAGTTCGTTTGGTCGTACGAGTTGTGGAATGAAATTTGCACCACTTTGCAACTTTACACTGCTTGCATCTAGCAACTTTTCCCTCCACTAAAAATTCATCACCATAGGAAAATGCCTCCGAGATAGCAAAAATTGAGAGAGGTTTTTGTAGATGGTCCCAACACAATCCCATAGCCTCAGATAGAGAGCCTGTAAGCATCATGGTCTCTAAGAAATAGCCCTTCAAAGATTGTTGTCTTTTAGCACTTTGGACTCTTAAGGGAAATCGGTCCAATGTAGCTCGTATGTTCTGAGTGGTGCAAGAGAGGACCATCCCTAGCATAAACGCATATGTAGTGTGTTGGAACAACTGTTTGGTCGTGACGATTTGCGGAATGAAAGTTGCACCACTTTGCAACTTTACACTACTTGCATCTGGCAACTTTTCCCTCCACTAAAAAGTCATCACCACAGAAAAATGCCTCTGAGATAGCAAAAAATGAGAGAGTTTTTTGTAGATGGTCCCAACACGATCCCATAGCCTTAGACGAAGAGTTTGTAAGCCTCACGGTCTCTAAGAAATAGTCCTTCAAAGATTGTTGCCTTTTAGCACTTTGGACTCTTAAGGGAAATCATCAGTCCAATGTAGCTCAGAGTGATTCGGCATATTTGGGTGCAAGAGAGGACCATCCCTAGCATAAACGTACCCATCTAGATGTGTTGGAATAGTTCGTTTGGTCGTATGAGTTGCGGAATGAAAGTTGCACCACTTTGAAACTTTACACTGCTTGCATCTAGCAACTTTTCCCTCCACTAAAAAGTCATCACCACAAGAAAATGCCTCCAAGATAGCAAAAACCGAGAGAGGTTTTTGTAGATGGTCCCAAGAAAATCCCATAGCCTCAAATGAAGATTCTTTAAGCATCACAATCTCTGAGAAAAAGCCCTTCAAAGATTGCTGTCTTTTAGCACTTTGGACTCTTAAGGGAAATCACCTGTCCAATGTAGCTCGGAGTGATTCGACATATTTGGGTGTAAAATAGGACCATCCCTAGTGTAAACATACCCATATGGATGTGTTGGAACAGTTCGTTTGGTCGTACAAGTTGGAGAATGAAAGTTGTACCACTTTGCAACTTTACACTGCTTGCATCTGGCAACTTTTCCCTCCACTAAAAAGTCATCACCACATGAAAACGCCTCTGAGATAGAAAAAACTAAGAGAGGTTTTTGTAGATGGTCCCAACATGATCCCATAGCCTTAGATGGAGATTATGTAAGCATCACGGTCTCTGAGAAATAGCCCTTCAAAGATTGTTGTCTTTTAGCACTTTTGACTCTTAAGGGAAACTAGTGGGCAGCATAGTTAACTTCTTCACAAACTTGGTTTGAAGTAATTTCATTCTTTTTTGTGCATTTAAAATGTATTTTCAAGCCTTTCACCCTAAAAGTGACCTCTAAATAACTTCAAACACCTTAACTACCTCATTCTTATTCATTTGTTTTGTAAACAAGCATTTTCATTCCAAGAGGCTGAGCTTTCATTTTTGCTTGTTGGATTGAAAGCATACCATGACACAACTTTCTTTTTTCAAAAAAATTTCAACATCATTGAACTAAGAATTTATCACACATTTACAAAGAAACAGAGGAGTACTACAAACTAAAACACATTACACTTCTGTTCTTACTGACTTGATGTACTCTTCAACATCTCTCTTCTCTAAAAGTGACCTCTAAATCACTTCAAACACCTTAACTACCTCTTATTCACTTGTTTTGCAAACAAGCATTTTCATTCCAAGAGGTTGAGCTTTCATTTTTGCTTTCAAAGAAAAATCTTCCTATGCCACAGTTACACTGCACAGGTAAACCAAGTTTTGTATTGTGGACCTATATTAAGCTACCACTCTCAAGACCAATGTAAAATGATACAAAATAACATTTGAGACTGCAAGAAGACATCAAAATGGCTAGTGTACTAAAAAAATTCTTATGATTTTTGAAGAATGTTGACAACTCTACATAGTTATCTTCTTTTTTCAATATCATACAAATTGAACCTTGGCATCAATAGACTCTGTATATCAAGCTACCACAATTCAAGTTTCAATGATGAATATTTATCATGCATTTTTTAAATGGCATTCAAGTTTATGGTGTTTTTTTTGTTTATATGATGTTATGTGATATTCTAATCATAATCCATGCTTCTAGGCTGCACATCTATATATATATATATAATTATTTTTGCATGTTTTCTCCATTGTTCGGCCCCTACACTACAAGTAAATTGTTGCATAGCATGTGGAATGAGGGGGCAACAGGCCTGAGACCCCTTTAAAGTTTGTTTGAGTGCATTTAAAATGAAGTTTTAAGCCTTGCACCCTAAAAGTGACCTTTAAATAACTTCAAACACCTTAACTTCCTCATTCTTATTCATTTTTTTTGCAAACAAGAATTTTCATTCCAAGAGGCTGAGCTTTCATTTTTGCTTGTTGGATAGAATGCGGACCATGACATAACTTTCTTTTTTCAAAAATTGTTCAACATCATTGAACTAAGAATTTATCACACTTCTATAGAGAAATAGAGGAGTATTACAAACTAAAACACATTACACTTCGGTTCTCACTGACTTGATGTACTCTCCAACATCTCTCTTCTCTCATGTGGAGAGTTAGAACTACTTGGCCATGCCTTTGCATCATTAGGGAAGTTTTTCTCTTTTTGACAATGTCAAAAGCATGGCCGCATACATATTAGGAAAAATACCTTTTCTTTTAGATTAGCAATGCATGGAAGATTCAAAAAGTATCCTTGATATTACAAAAAGGTATGTGTTTATACACTTCAAACGTGCAATCACTCTCAAGACCAATGTAACAATGGTACAAAATAATGTTTGAGACTTCAAGAAGATGTCAAAATGGCTAGTGTACTAAAAGAATTCTTATGATTTTTGAAGAATGTTGATAACTCTACTCAATTGGCTTCTTTTTTCAATATCATACAAATTGAACCCTGACATCAATCGACTATGTATATCAAGCTGCCACAATTCAAGTTTCAACAATGAATATTTATCATGCATGTTTTAAATGACATTCAAGTTTATAGTGGTTTTTTTGTTTATATGATGTTATGTGATATTCTAATCGTAATTCATGCTTCTAGGCTGTATATATATATATTATTTTTACATGTTTTCTCCATTGTTCGGCCCCTACACTACAAGTAAATGGCCGCATAGCGTGTGGAATGAGGGGGCAGCAGGCTTGAGACCCCTTTAAAGTTTGTTTGAGTGATTTCTTTTCATTTTTTGTGAGTTTTGTACCATGTTTTCTCAAAGAAATGTGGTCTCATAGAATTCCATGACAGGCTAATACAATTGATAGCTGCTCCTAGTTATTAGTTATGTAATGTGAAGTAATTGTATAACTACTTAGGTTGGCTTTGTAAAAACTATATTGTTATTGAAATTTTTCCATCTATCAACATCTAGTTGTTACTTATGCAATGTGAAGTGATGCTTTGAGTTTGAAAGATGTGCAATGCAATGTAATCAACAATATGAATATAAACTACATAATATTTAACCATTCTTTTTATGCTATTGTATATTGATATTTAACCATTGCTCACTTGATTAAATTTTCAAAGAGTTTAATCATGCACATGAGGAGGAAATTAAATATCGATTGTCAACTTCTATATATCAAATTATCCAATAATCAAGTGTATGTCCAAATACAAAAATGGCATCAATGCCAACTCAAACAAATTTTTACAATATGTGGCATATGCCATCTCAGTTTCTACTAAAAATTTACATGCCAAAATGTCTATCTCATCCTAAACTATTGGTGGATCATCAAAATTGAGCCTCTTTGAAGCACTCATTGGCTCTGAAGGTAGCTACATAAGAAAAAGTCAAACCACAATTGAGATTAGTTATACTATATAATTTAAAATTGAATAATTAACATAAAAATCAATATACATTGAATTATACTTGAACTCTAAAATTTAAATCTTGATTACCTAAAATATATGTCTCTTCGAAGGGTCAGGAGTCCTAGAATATACCCCTCTCAAAGAACCAACCAAACCAAAATTTGTAACATCAATCTATATATGTGAACAAAAACATAAAATTGATACAAGTTAGCATAGAATTGTCGGTAATAAGAACATATTTACCAAGCACAAAATAAAATAAACACATACCTCTTTAGGCTGATCTTTTTCTTTATCTCATTTAGGTGTTTTGACATGTCCTCCTTGAGGTGTTTCAACACCTCCTCCTTTAGGTGTTCAAATACCTACTCCTTCAGGTGTTGTGACACTTGTCAACAATTTGATGTATAGCTCACAACCGCTTGTACATAAAAATGACAAGTACATATGAAAATACAAATCTATGTCAATGTATGCATAATCAATAAAAGATCTTATAAATCTTAATTCAATCAAATTTGAGTTCAATTACCTTTCCCTTATCTAACATTGTGCCTCCATAGCCTGGAGAGCGTCACACCTTGCTCGCACTAGTTGTTTCCTACAAGCAGAGAATAAGATAAACATATAAGTTAATATATAATTTCATTAATGACAATTCAAATGACAAGCAAGTATACAGTAAAAAAATGTAAATGAGTGAGTGTGAAAATACATACTATGTGCGTGTTGAGGCCAAATGAAATGGCCCTAAGCGTGCTATCAATCACTCGTGTGAGCTCCTCCTCAGATATTAACTATTAAATAGACCATGTAAATAAATATTAGTACTTGATACTATCTCTTATTAATATTCATTTAAAAAAAATGCAAGTTATGAATTTACACCTTAAATGTTACCTGTGTAACTATTCCAATGTCCACCTCTCTAGTAGGAGAGGACTCTATAGGGTGTGCTCCACTCCCCTACATGTGATCTTCTATAATCTCCACATCCTAGATGTCATAATCAAAAGTGTCTAATGGATGCTCAACGGGCTATACAATAGGACCTAAGCATATCTGTTGGCACGTATTGCAAATATGTGGCACACAAATATGTGGACCCAAGGAGGATGATGTAGCAGCACTGGATCCATCTCCAACATCACTAGAATGTGGCTGAGCTACTGAAGAAGCATGGGAAACCAAGACCACTCAAAGAGTGAATGGCCTGGATAGTTTGTGTGGTTGCATCCTCCATAATATTTGGACATTGTGTTGGAGGTGGCAAAGGAAGGGGAGGAAGGGGAACATGTGGGCGCCTGACTATTCTAACTGCCCCTAGCCTATCCTGGGGCATACCTCCACCAATGCCCTGGAAGGGTTTAATGTCAAAGTAATTGACATGATGCCCCTAACAAAAACTCATCATATAGTTTTTTAATAAAGTGAAAAGGTACATCAAGATTATTGTTGGGTGGTTTATCAAAACCATACACCAACGATCCCAAAAGTTATCTACTATGCTCCTATGCGTGGACCATTTTATATAAAGTTTTGGTTTGTTAACATTAAATGGAAAACCAGTGTTGGGGCTAATAAATAAATAGGCTATTTGGGATTTTGTTATTTGTAGATTCTTCACATCATCATAAGACAATCCACATACATAATATTCCCTCATGGTTTCTCGCCATGAATGAAAGGCATTATGTTGGGTGGAGAGGGTTTCTACATTTGTAATTATTCCTATCAATGTGGTTGACATACAGGATAATTGAGGGATTTTCTTATAAACATCACAAATGCCCCTCAATTGCTCCAATTTTTCATGAATTAAGTCTTCAATTGATGGTTGTGGAGGTGGTGGAGCATTTGGCATTTTTGCATTTTGATTATCAGCTGGTGGATTTTCATTCTCAACTAGTGGAATTTGTGCATTCTCATTCTCAACAGCCATAATGCCTAATTAAAGTTAAAAAATAATTAATCTAATTAAAATTAGACAATATAAATGAAAATATTTTAAAAATACATTAGTTTTTAAAAAAAATCCAAAAAAAACCCTACTTTTTAACAAAAATCTATAAAAATCTCTAATGTTTAATACAAATACACAAGAAACACTATTTTTAAATCAAAATCCATAAAAAACATTCATTTTTTAATAAAAATCCATTCTAAACTCAATTTTTTCATAAAAATTCAATCAAAAACCCTATTTTGAAAAAAAATCCACAAAAACATTCATTTTTTAGCAAAATCCATTCTAAACTCAATTTTTCATAAAAATTCAATCAAAAACCCTATTTTGAAAAAATCCACAAAAACATTCATTTTTTATCAAAATCCATTCTAAACTCAATTTTTTCATAAAAATTCAATCAAAAACCCTATTTTGAAAAAAAATCCACAAAAAACTAATTGAAATTATCCAAATCTAATTCAAAATTGAATTAAAGCAAATAAAAATCTAAAATCTTACCTTTTCAAATCGAATATTGGTGAAATTGGATATCCATTACGCGAAGAACCTCCTCACTGTGTGCCCGCAGGTTGTTTGATTGTCAAATGATTTTAAAATAGCCACATAATTTGTATATATATACTTTTTACAAATTGGATATCTGATTTGGATCGGATATCCGATATGGAAAATTAGGATTGGTGTTTGCATTGGTGGTGTGTACTAACACCCAAGCCTAAAAAAAGTCAACACGGTATTTTTGCATTTTTGGGTTAATGAAAGACGTGTTTTTTTCCTCATTGCCACTTTTTGGCCCACCATGATCTTGTACATACCCTACTATTTAAATCAAGTACTGGCTCAAGATTTTGAGGTTAGGATAGCTCTTGATTTATTGGTGATGGTGGAGGATATACAAAACTATAATCAAAACACTGGTTTCGATTATGCTAACTTTTTTGTTGAACGGATGCATGAGGATTTTCTAAATTTGAAAAATGAGGTGCTCCCTTTTTCTTTCCCCCATTACTCTTTATTGATGCATATGCTCTTATAGGAAGGTGATAATGAGTGGAAAAGGAAGCTAAATCTGAAGATTAAGGACAGTGAAAATAATACATCCTTGTACAAATGTGGACATACATTTGGGATCAAGATTGCTCCAACTCCAATTATATCTTGTTTTCCAATGTTTTAAGATATGGTATTTTAGAATCACTGTGTGTAGCACCTAGATTCAGACTTTCCCCAAAAATCAAAAGTATTATGCACCTAAAGGATGTACTAGGCTCTAAAGCAACACATAATTGGGCTAACTGGTTTCTACATTCTGAGTATACTTTGATCAGGGCTTATGGAGCTAAGGTGGCACCTCATTTTCTACCCTTGTATGTCTCAGATAGACTAGCTTTCATGGAGCCCATGTGGCAAATTGATGTCATGGATTATGAAATGTTCAGAAAAGGAAACAAGGGGATTGTAATACATCCCCAGTGTACTTTTGCTTATTTCAAGATCACTGCCCCTAAGGGGTATGAAAAGTTTGGCCAGAATTATGGTGAGTAATCTCATAATGGCTATCAATGAGATTAGAATTTTTGATCTAGAAGGGTTTGTGGCTGGAAGAAGAAGACAAAAGGGCTTAGGCATCATACATCATGAATTTTAATATAGAGATGATGTACTAAGAAATCTGAAAAGTGATGAGGTTGTCATGGCGAGGAAAAGAGAATGGAAATTTATGACAAACCTTGAAGAGAAGGTTATGAAAAGGAATGCCTTCTACATCAGTCTATACAATGTAATTACAAACCCCTTTGACATCGACTTTACTATGATAAGGGATTATCAATCTGGTGAGTTTAAGGTGAAAGTAAAGGAGGTTGTAGACAAAGCCCAAGTCCTCTTAGAACAACAATGACAACAACAAGCTATGGATATACCAAAACAGCCTGTAGATGTTCAGGAGGTTAGGGAAGAACAAATGGTAGAACGTATACCAGAAAATGAGGTACAGCAGAAATTTCCCCTTCCTCATGTTGAAGAAACTCATAGTTCAGATGTTCCTCCTGATAGGATTGTCAAGTGGTAGTATGACAAAGAAAATGATGATGATCCTAGGATTAGGGAGTGTGATGAGCTTTTGGTTGATGATAAATTTGTGCAAACCAAAGAATTTTAGGAGTTTATGGTTCAACAATGGAGTAAGGAAATAAAAGAGAGACTTGAATCAACCCGAGTTAATGCTAACCCTTCTCATCGCGAGGAAGCTAAGAAAGCGGAGGAAGAGAAAATCAGGGTTGAAATTGCAGCTATTACTCCCACTGATGCTTGAAGGATTGTCAAAGATAGTGGAATCATGTTGTTACCAGGATGTACTCACTGCTTCCATAGCATATGATGTGGTTAGGAGAGATCCTCAAGCTTTGATATCTGAAGATCAATTTGAGGATAAATTATTTGGTTCTGGATATAGTCCAAAGTTGCATACCCTTGCAATTTGGTCTATGGCACCTAGTACTAGTAAACATGAGTTTTCTAGGCCTATTGAAGAAGTTATTGGTTCACTAGTGGTCAAGAGAGCTATTGATATAACTCTTATCTAGGAATCTGAGTTAACTGCACATGCTACAATGCTTAGTGTGGATACTGCACATTTCGTTTGTTGGCCAATCCCTTTAGAATTACTAATAATTGGAAATGGTGAAATCCATAGGTATTTTTGGAGATCTGTTTGATTCTTAAAAAATAACCAATAGGTTCTTACATGAATTTGACTACAATAAATGGTGTCTATTCTCCATATTACATTTTTCCATGTTCGTATAGTTGCCTTTTCAGCTAACAAAAAAAAAATCTAAATACAATAAAAAATTCTAGCCACCATAGCTTTGACGAAAACCCTTATGGACAATTCAAACATATAGCCAATAGGTAAATGACAACTATTACATAGATTTCTTGTTTTATATTAATAAGTTTCATGATATTCTCTTCCTCTCATCTCTTTGACATTGCCTGTAACAAGATCTTTATTGTTGTAGTTTACTTGTTCTATTTTTCAACAAACATAAGATTGACCTCTACCTTTTGACTGGTTTCTTTCATTTTTGGCTTGTGTGTGCTATGTGCCCTCTTCCTACTAGGTGTTGTTATCTGTGTTCATCATTACTGCTATATGTATTTTGTATAGCAGAAGCTTTGTATAAGAAACTCTTCATATCTATGGTCTCCAACTTGTACTCTCCATATGTTAAACTTCCATATAAAATCTATTTTACATGATTTGTCATTTCATACATTGTAAAACAATTGTTACAAAAACACTTGAGAATCACAGGTAAATGATAGGTGGTCAAAAAGCTCACATCAATATATGGGTGATCCCATAATAGTGGTTTACAATTTTTGGCCAAACTGGACACTGAAATTATTATTTTTAACTAAATCTTCACATTCGGGCACCTATAGCGGCTAAACCGTGAGGAATTTGAAGATGGTACAAACTGGAGTCTCATCAAATTTTGTCTGTAGATTCTAAAAATATTTTTTTCAAAATTTTTGGAATCAAATTGCACTTCTTTTTCCATCTCCCACGAAAATTAATATTTTTCATAAAACAACATTTTAAAAAAGTGACGCACACCGTATAATGCATAACTTTTTTTCCATGAAGGATAAAATTCTAATTATTTCAAATTTAGATTTGTAACTTTGATATCTAGTGCTTCCACTTGGTTAGATAGTTTTTTATTGAATATTTTTTCCTTAATCAAGTTTCAAAGTCAAACTAATTACAATTCATACACAGCGCGACCATATAACGCGTAACTTTTTTTGTATATGTGAAAATTTAATTTAATTTTTTTTGTTGGATCAAGGACTTAAATATCTAGTGCACTCATATTTTCATTTTGTGAAGAACAAAGAAATTCATTTTCATGAAAAAACTATGTTTAATAAAACTTAAAAATAAATACATAACAAAACCAAAACATATTAAAATTATATTCATTGGATAGCTTGTTCTGAGGAATACCATAATCATTTGAAATAAATTTTAAATGAATTTGATCCCCAAAATCTAAATCAAAAGTGATTTTTTATCAGCATTTTGATAGGTGTAAAGGAGACGCATTTATAGGTATGGTTTAAAACTAGCGAGGTTCTATCCAAGGGGGTTTGATCTAAGGTGATTTGATCAAACCCTCTTCAATTGGAATCCTTAAAATGAAACTTTTAAGGCTTAAATCATTATATTTTCTAAAAATATGTGATTTTAGCTAAAATCGCCCTCTCGTGAATTGTAAACCACTATTATGACCCATATATATATATGTATATGTATATGTATATCTATACATATATTTATGTATATGTATACATATACATATACATAAATATATGTATAGATATACATATACATATATATATGTATATGTATATATATACATATATATATATATGTATGTATATATATACATATATATACATACATATATTCTTAATTGGCGCTGCATTGTTTGGGACTAAATATTATAGACAAATAGGTTATATATATACACACATATACATATATACACATATACATATATATATACACATACACACACACACACACATATATTTACATACAATGTCAACTGTATGTAAAAATCAATCCTTTAAAACATAGACAAATAGATATATGCATATATATATTGAAGACAAACAACACCACAATGGATCTTTGTACAATGCAACTCAATCACTATATTTTTCCGCACATTTTAGACTATACTTTCCCACATTGCAACACCCATGTAAAACGACTTACAAATTCTAGTTTTTTGTGGCACATTTCATACTATACTTTCCCACACTACAACACCCATGTAAAATGGCTTACAGATTTCAGAGAAGGCCAAAAAAATTGGAAAAAGGTGAGTTGTTCATGTTCATAGCCCATTTACATGTGATTCTAAAGTGTTATTCTAACACATCTTGCAACTGTGAGTTGTCGCTCATCTATTTCAAGTTGCTTATAATAAACTATTAATTATTGTGGTTATTTTGTTTGGATGCAACATGTTATATGTATTCTATCAATATGTTCCATGATATTTATTTCCCCTCATCTGTTTGAAGTTTCGCATGAAAAATTGTTCTTCATGGTACTCTTCTTTCCACATGCTCATAACACACTATTCATTGTCATTGTTTTCCTCTTATATGCTACATATTTTAAATTTCTAATAAATGAGGCTTTTCTCTATAATATTTAGCACCAGATAAGTGTCATTCTAGTACCTATTATATGAGTTCAAGGACACTTAATCATCACAGGAAAAGCATAGATGGTCAGAAACCCACATTAAATAGACCTTAACACCATGGACAATTGAACAAGTGACCTACAATAATTAACATTTTGTTATGAGCGAGTAGATATTGATAGAAAACAAGCAGTCTATGTAACATTCAGTTCATCAATTCAAATTTTAAGCTGCATTATTTGGCATTGAATATTATAGACAAAATACATGAATTGTAAAAGAACTATTAGAAAAACACTTAAGAATCATAGGTAGATGGCACATGATCGAAAACCCACATTAAAGATATCAATACAACATAACCAATCTATGTAATAGTTGAGTTGTGAATTAAAAATTGAAGCTACATTCTTATACCCATTAGCATGGGAGTAATTGCATATTAACATAGAAGCAATTGTTTTTTCACGCTTTGTTTATTGTTTTAGTTATCTCTGTGAATCTTTCGTTTATTGTTTGCAGTTATATGTGTGTATCTTTGGCATTGCACCCATTAGCATAGGAGCAATTGTAGTTAAATCTATTAATGCCACAGATTCAATTGAAAATTCGAGGTGCACTATTTGCAACTAAATATTATAGGCGAATAGAGAAATTGTAAAAGAGCTATTAGAAAACACTTAACAACCACTAAACTATTGTCATCTCCAAAATCTTAATGCTTTCATACTAGCTCTCTGCATATATATACATATGCAATTACTTCTATGTTAATCTGCAATTGTTCCTATGTTAATGGGTATAACACCAAAGGTGCATAGAGATAACTACAAACAATAAACGAAGGGCAAAAAAATTACTAACCCTGGCCATATTTTTTTACAAAGGAAATAAGATTTAGGTGTAATTTCTCCATCCATACAGAGCCATGATCTCTTTGAAGTCTCCAAAATGGGTATAATGTCAAAGATACAAACATATAACAAGGAATAATAAGTAGAGAGTGAAAGATATGAACAATAAACTACTCTCTTACACCTCTTATATAATTTCTCTAGTTGTCTTCAATATTTATTGCCAAAGAATGTAGCTCGAATCTTGTATTAATATGTTACATGATATTCTTTTTTTCTCATTTGTTTCAACTGGAGAGCCATCCACAAAGCTTCATTATGCACAGTATAGAGATTGTATAATGACTAAAAAGGTGCATAAAGATGCACAAAGATAACTAAAACAATAAACCAAGGGCAAAAAATTACAACAATCTCTCATTTTAACTACATTTTTTCCAACCAAAAGACATTGATAATCTCTTTAAACTCTGCATAATGGGTGTAATGCTAAAGATAGAAACATATAACAAGAAGGCATGAACAATAAATTAATCATCTATAAAAAATATCCATACAAAAAGACTTTGTCTACATTCCATGCCTAAGATGTGTATGCAAAAATATGTTTGTGAAACATGGGCACATATAACAAGCAATAGCCAATGGCGTTTTTACTATAGTCTTCTCTTGAATGAAGATCACAATGGCTCTTTCAACAATACAACTTAATCAATATATTCTCTTGGACATTTTGGACCACATCTATGTTCAAACTCTCGAATGAGAATTCAACCTAAAATAATATATGTACATGTATGTATATATGTATATATGTATATGTATATGTATATGTATCTATATGTGTATTTATGTATATGTATATGTATATGTACGTATATGGATATGTATATGTATATGTATAACTAGTTTATTGTAGATATATATGATTTCCTTTATGATGTTCCACAAATACAATAGGCATCCAAAAGAAATACTGCACTCTAAATTGTCTATTTCAAACTGTTTAATGCTCCAATGACTTAATCCAATGCTGCTCACATTTGTTAAATGATGTCAACAGTGCATGTAAGTACAAAAGTTTTCCATTATCAATAAATAAATTCGATGAACAAATTGTAAATATTATTGATTATTTCCACTTTTAGATTGTTTATATTGGTTTTATTGATATACTTACTGATTTTTTATGGTTTTTTCCTGATCTTGCTTGCCCCTCCACTGACATACCCCTCTCTTCTATTTGTAGGTACTAGGCTAGAGCATACAAAAGTGCTCCAAATTCACGATGATTATTTTTTACAAAATTACTACAACAGAAAAACACTTCAATATGATTGATCATATATAAAAACACTAGATTTTCCTCAACTTTGATATTGTGTGATGTATAGTGGAACTCCACAAAATTTCCAGTGGACATTTCAGACTTTTCTTGCTCAGGGGTTTGGCTAGAGTCCCCGAGGCTCCATGATGCCAATATGGTAGGGTGGATAACGAGCGTGGCTTTTGTGTTTTGGATTTTAATGTCACATATTTGTTCTTACATAGGTACATGTGTAATCTTTTATTCATTCATTCTAAGAATCCAAAAAAAAAATGTATTGCATCCTCACACTCTTCTCTTATTGAGGTCTATTTATTTGTTTCTAATAAAAAATGGTATGATTGATTCTTCAGTTGCACTATTAAGTGATTCATTAAAAAATGATATTTTTATTTGAAATGTCCTTGTTATTGACTACTTTCCAATTTTTTATAGTTGTCCCTATTTTATTTTACTACTACGAACCCAAAAAACACATGCATACTAAAACTTTAATTCACAAAATTATGCACTAAATAGTAATTATAGAAAGTATCCAATATCAAACATCTTTCTTTCTTCAAAAATGTGTGATACCCAAAGCTGTACACTACCTTTGTTAAACAATACTTTTAAATGCAATATTAATAATTAAAAGCATGGGTAATAATTCTTTAAACAGTCTACCTTGTATTTCTATGCATATGTATCTTAACATTATTAACTAATAATTAATTAATTAATTGAATAACCTAGACAAAAAGCTAAAATATGCATGTGCATCCAAGGCCAATAAATATAAAACTAAAATAGAGTGACAAAACTAATTATTTGAAAATTTAAATTGTATTTAATTTATCAAATGTAATGAGATCGCAATTAATACATACATTGCAAATAATTTACACGAAGTAACGTAAGTCAAATTCATATCTTTTAATGTACACATAGCTTTGCTTTAATTGATCTATCCATCTAATTATCCATATAAATATATAAATTGATTTTCAAACATCACTGTTCATTACAATGTACTCGACAAATCTTATCCCCGTTCACCTCCTACTATAAACTAACTTCGCCTTTTTCCATATTCAATTATTAATATGCTTTCCCTTTTTGAAATCATTCAAGCAATTGTAAATATTTGTCAATATTTATACTTCACATTGCATTACTAAAACAAGTTTCTTCCTTGCTTCCCATTCAATAACCGTTTGGAGTGGACCCCTATCAACTGATCGTTGCATGTCCATGCAACTGCTAGTTATCTCTTATTTTAAACTCACAATTCTTCAATATTATTAAAACATTGAAATTAATGTAGGCCTACATTTACTTTGCACCCACCACTCATGTTAATGTTTCTATCATTCATTTAGCAATCATGGCGTTGGCTGAACTTCAATTAAAAAATATCTAAATGAAAGCAAAAAAAGGATCTAAACAAAAGCCATCTGCATTGTTTCCCGAGTGAAAAGATAGTTTCTGCGAACGGATAAGGGAGACAGAGGACGAACGCTTAGGCATAATAGAGTTCACCATCTCCCCTATGACTTGTTTTGGGCATTTCGATGTTGATGTTAACGTTTAAAATCATTTCATATTATTTGGCATCGCCGTATGCCTAAGTACTCCAAAAGAATCTTGAAATCGGATTTCTGGTGGCAATAAACGTTGAATATAACTATAAATAAAGGAAATTGCGCGAAACACATGACGGAGGAGAGTAGTTGATGTGTGAGGTTTATATGGAGGTAATCCTTTACTCACAGAATACATTATTTACTTTCCGATAGAACACATTTGGAGTTGCTCAAATGGCGAAGGGCATATATGTGCTTCTTTTGATTTCTTTGCTCACGGCCACTTTTGCTTTTGCTTCTGAAGATGAAGATGGTAATAATAATATTTATTCTCCTCTACTCTTCAATATTAGTAAATTAATACATATGTTGATATTCTCGACTACTTGCTGATTTGTAATATGCCGTTGATGATTACAAGTGTCCCTGGGTGATTACTCAACGGCTATTGTATAAACAAGAGCGGTGGATTTCACGGAGTATGTTGGATATGGAGAACAGATGAGTGCATGGACGTGTGTATAAATGTAGATCACCAGCTTGGGGGATTATGCATGAACGCGGCTTGTTATTGTTTTCATGACTGTTCTTCAGGTGTGGATTCAGCTCCACATCCTTGAAAACCAGCCTGGCCTTCTGTAGCCTCTACTATAACCCAGGGTGAGCGGGAATAAAATAAACTAGTGTGAGTGGATTAAGTATTAACATCAATGTATGTGATAAATAGGTATTAATAAATTGATGTTAAAATAAGTATAAATATGGATTGGTGTGTTTTTTTATCATTGTTTAAATAATTTTTTGATAAATAAGTATTATGTAGATGTATGTAAAATAAGATAATGTGATAATTCTTTGTGGTTATTTAAAAGATGTGGTTATTTGAAAATAATATCGCTTATACCATTCTATTTTCTTCTTCCATTGAGTTGCAATATTGTCTGGAATAGCAGTTCAATTAGATTATCTTACTCTTAAATGAACCTTGTATATTGATACTATTAAAGTAGTTCATAGTTAAAATGTATAGTACTATATATTTACTAAAAGATGTTAATAATAAAAGTGTTTTAAACATTTGAACTGAGAGTAGTTTATCTTTTAGGGTTAAATTAGATTAATTAATTACACAAAGTAATTGAGTGCAAATCAACCTAAATTAAATGAGTTGTTCAATTTGAGTTGATAAGACTAAACAATATCAAATAGAAAGTACAAGCATACTATATATATTAATAAATAAATAGATTTTTTCAATTTAGTCACTAAATAGTGACTAACAATGAATGAAGACAATTAGATCAATGTGTCTTAAAATATATAAAAGTCGTAGGTTACAAATATGTGTGTACATTAGAACCAAAATATTCTTCTACAATTTACATTGGGTTGACTTCACTATCCCAAATCTAGTCCACAACTAAAAAATATATTTTATACTTGCAAACTCAATGTTTGATCATCTCTAGATTTTGTGCTATGACTATTTATAAAATAAATATTGGATGCTAAATCCTCTTGCATTTTTAGGGACTTATTCTCTAGCTACCAATATTTGAAAATACCTTCATCAAAGGGCCACTTGGAACCGGCACGACTACTCCCTGCAGCTCCTCCAGAGGGCCGCCCCTAGCGAGCTCGCGGAGGAGGAGAGCAGGTTTGTCGAGGAGGGCGAGAACCACACTGAACAGGAGGCTGAGAGTGGGGGTGAGTAGAGCCACTCCCCTGCCAACCCTGAGAGGGTGACCAGCCACAAGAGAAGGTGGGCGAAGCGAGTGCCCGAACAACAGTACACGGGACATTGCCCCAATGATCCAAATGCACCTACAGGTGAGCCACCTCAAGTGCAACTTGCCTGAACCTGAATTTGTAAGAGCACATTAGAACAAATAATAGATTTAGAATACAAAGAAACATTTTTATCCATTTGTGTCTTTCCAAATATTAAAGAGGATTTCCACCCTAAAAGTGTGTCAAAACTAGGTATACTTAGCAAGAAGTTTGGGTGAGTCTCTCAGCAGAATCATATGCCAGGAAAAAGGCTATGGTCTAAAGGGCCTAAAGAAGTCATGAATCCAAGTCCAAAACTACTGGGCTCTAGTATGAAATTAGAACAGATGCTTAAATGACTTAGCTTGCCCACATAAAAGGGAAACGAGGATCTTGGACCCTCAGGTGAACAAGCCGAGAACCCACAGGAAAGCCTTGGAAAAGAATACACTAAGCAAAGTGGCAAAGCTTCAACTCAACACTTGTAAACCAAGTGGCAAAGAATCTTTTTCGCCAGACATGAGCGGGAGATTGAAGAGGCCACCTCTGGTTCAGACCTTCAATCATAGGAAAGTGTGGTTAAAGCCATCTATACCCAAGCCTAGGCTTGTAATTTCTAAAAGGGGTGTCTAGATACCACTTCCAGTCCTTCTACTAGGGTTTGGACCCACAAATTCCCACCTTATGAAGCATTTATACAAGAAGAGCATTCACCAGACCATCATAAGTGACATAGTCCTAGTTTTGAAGCCTATGAAGGGCACAAAAATCTTACCATGGCATGATGCACATTGTGTCTGTGAAACACTTGCTGCAAAGTTTGAATATCTTTCTTGTGGAACCTGAGTGCCTTAAGCCAAGGCGACTTAGCTAGAGGCTGACCATCACTAGCAAAAAGAGGCAACCACCAAACATTTTTTTGATTGAGTGAAAGCCATCAGAGCCAGGGCTTAACCGCCTCACAGGCTCTCCAAGTGCTCCTAGCCACAAAAGTTCCCACAATTTGAACTGGTTCCTTCACATGACCAGAAGGGTTTGAAATCTAATCCCCTTACAGGCAGGTTTGTGAATAGGAAATCCTGATTGAACTCTGTTGGCATTGCTCTAGCCACATTATGATTATGGACTTCTGGGCTAGGCCCAAGTGACCAGTTTTTTGGTTTTTTGGGATTTTCCCATATGACTCTTGGGGTGTGCCTTCTTAACACTTTTTTTTGTGAATATGTAACTTTATCTTTATTTTAATATAGATAGCTACCTATTCATCAAAAAATATCTTCATAGACTTCAATCTTTAATCATTCCCATTAATACTAGATTGATACTTTAGGATGACTATATCATCATTTGTGATTGACTTCTCTTGTAATTTTATTTTTGCTAAGGAGTATTCCCTATTGTCCTAAAATGAATATAAATTCCTGCATTTTTATACATGAATATAACGCCAAATTATGAATATTTCAGCATAGTTGTCCTTCAAAGAAAATGTAAGAGAGCATCAATAGTATAAAATGCTTGATTTTGACTTTAAATTTAAATAGAAAAAGATCAAAACTACAATGGTGTAACATCCCAATGGGAAACCCAAAAAGAGATCCCAAAATAATTAAGCCTTAAATATTTGGTAAGAGCTATACTAGTTAATTTGTTGGTAACATTTAGTAACATTGCATAAAATTTGTACCAAAATTTATTTCAATAAATATTATTTTTATTGATAATTGTTTGGAGCCTCTTATAAAAATTTGTAATTTTTAAAACTATTCCCAAAGAAATTCATGGAGATAAAACAATACTTTAAAATTATTGTTTATTTGAATAATTGAATTAAAATTTGAGGATTTTATATCTTTATAAAAATATAGAGAAGCATATATTTGTACATGATCAACCTCGAGCGAGCAGAAGCAAATCCAAAGAAAGGGACATGGATCATTCTTCTTGGCTCAATTGGTGATGACCTATCTTTGTATCTATTCCTTGACTTTATTGCTACTTCTGAAGATTGAGGCAAAGAGGAGCAGGTTGAATAATGTTATAGTTGTTTTCACTAGAATTGAGCTATTAGCATGAATATGATTTTATGGGTTGTTGGTTTTGTTAGTGTTGATGGTTGGGTGGGTCTCTAATAGGAATGTAATGGTTGGAAGAGTTCCTACTATTGCAAATAGGTTCTCATTTTTTGAGCTTGTGGCTCTTCTACAACTTAGGTCTCTAGCCACCCACCCAAGGGAAAATCATTTTTTTTATGATCTCTCATCAAGGAAACAACGATAAATTAAGTGGCAACATTGCTAGGGGAGAAAATTCCAAGGTATGGGAGGGGTGGCCTTACCCCAAATGAAAGGTAGGGAGAGAGCGAGCCTTACCCTAAGTCTTATTGGACAATCAATCTCACCCTTAGAATAGTAGCCCGTTGATCAAAGCCCATTCTCTCACTAGTTGTTATCACCAAATAGTGCACCCTTACTGAGTTGCAAAACTTAGCCTACTGGTGAAATATGGGATAACTCTATTGATTGTGGGCTTAGGTTGTGGGAGTTAACCTCCAGAGTGAGTTGTTTCTCCTGGAACTATCACCTAAACTAAACCACCTACTATTGCTTGCAAAGGAAAGAGATAGGAATGACATGAAAATGAAAACCTACGATCCTAAGGTGATGCACCAAAAATATTTTCAAACCTATTCTACTCTTTATTTTTAACATACAATTTCCTAAATACCCAGCTAAATTCACACAACTCAATTGTTTAACATGCTTACACATCAGTATTTCATAAGAAAGTTGATATGTTTACAACTTTAGAACGAACACCAGATATATCTTTCACAAATAAAGAGTTTAAATGTCAATGACATAACTTATAACCTATATAAGACATGTTTTCTACTTAAATGTGCTGAAATGAGACAACAAACTTAAGGATTTATACATAAAATCACATAAATATGTATAAATCATTCATACACACACAATGAGCCATTGAGAAAGAAAAACTACTAAATTTTATTGATAAAAGGTGTTCTTATAGCATGTAAAAGTCTAAAAGTGAGCTACATCTACTGCTCTAGCATGAAAGAACTTAGAAAAGTTACAGTACAATGCTCTAAGAGAGAAGAGAACTGGTGAAAAATCTACCTAAGGCTTCTTTATATGTTGTTAAACAACTAACATGAGAATAGGAACATGTGCTTGCTAATTCAAAACTCCTTTGGTCATCCAAAATAGATACACCTACTTTTTAGCCCTCAAAATTTCTCCTAAAGGTTGCTTGTGAAACGTAGATTTTAGGACCCAATGGACTCTCTAACTCTTATAGGGTTTTTCACCCAAAAGGAGAGAGATTAGATCCTAAAATGCTTATGTTTCATTCAAATTAGTATGTGTGCAATGTAATGTGATGTAAATGAACTAAAATAAAAGCAATTTATTGATTAAAATGATCTAGAATGAATGCAAAGATACAATTTATGTTATGTTTGAAAACACAGTGTGATATGCAAACTACTATGAAATATGAAGAAATTGATAGAAATATACAGAACAGAAGGTACAGGGTTAAATATGAGTGCACATGGATGATGTGTGAGCTTTCTGGAATGTCTAGAACATTGATGAAACTTTTTGATTTTTCACAGTGGGACTCAATCACCAAGAGTGGTGAATCAGTCCTCCTATCGAAAAATTGTCGGGAACTAATTTTTGATAGCCGAGAGTTGATTTCTAACAAAATGTAGATTTCCAGATTTCAAGTGGTACTCATTCGCCAAGGGTGATAGATCAGTCCTCCCCAGGATTTCAAAAAAGTCAAAGGTCAACACTACTACTCCAGATCTGGTAATGACTGAATGTATGGTTGTCAGGGTCAACTTTGTAGAAAACGGGTTGAAAGTCACTCAAATTGCTTGAATAGATGATGAACTAATTTGAAGAGCCTAGTTGACTTGAAATCCACTTTTTAACACCTTTAAACCTATCAAATCTGCAAAACAAAGGCTACAAAGACACATGCAAAGGGAAAAAATGTTGGGGGGTTAGTGAATAGGGGTTTTCCTTGGTCAAACCCCACTTTGGTAATCAAACCCAATAGAAATGAATGAAATGCAAAGGAGATGATAAATGAATAACATGAAATTATTACAAACTTACCACATCCTTGAATATGCAAAGCTGAAGTGATGTTAATGGATGCTCCAAAGTGCTTGAAAGTGCTTGAATTGATGATGCAAAATGCTTGATTGCTTGAAAATTGCTTGAATTATGAATGCTTGAATGAATGAGTGAATGGGAGATGTAAAATGAGATTAAAATCATATATTTATACAGATATTGTGCCTTACTATCTGTTCATACCTCATCACAGGCCGACATGAAGTGAATTTGAGTAAAATCCTGAAAGAAATTTTGAATTTTTTTGAATTTAGGGCCAAGGGGGACTCATTCGCCACCCTTGGTGAATGAGTCCCACCTAGGACCCAAAACCAAGTGTCAAAAATTAAGTCATGTTTAATGTTGTTTGTCAGGATAGGACCCAAAAATAAACTTAATATAAGCATATGAGGGCATAAAAAGACAAAATAAAGCATGAGAAAGGTGTAAATAGTGAAAATATGCCTAGAAAAGTGTGAAATCTTGTTACAAGACTTTACAAAACTTCAAAATAGGACTTGTTGATTAGTAAAAAGGTGGTTTTTAGGTGAATTGTATTAAATAGAGTCTAGAAGAATGTAGAAATCTCTTACAACACTTCACAACACCTTCACAAGACGTCGTTCTTTGAATTTTAGCACCAAAATAAGCATGTTCAAGCCATGATACATCATGAAATTAAAGCAACATAGCTCCAACACTATGAAACAATACCTAAAAGACCATGCTATAATCAAGGCTTCAAAATAGCTCTTAGATGCCCTAAAAATGCTTCAAACTTCCCTAGATATGCTCCATTTGCTTAGCTTGTCATAATTTCCCTTGAATTGATTCATAGGCCATGTGAAAAAAGTCTGAGAATTTAAAAAAAATCCTTAGGGGCATGAGAGATCTTTAAGGGAATTTTTTTATACTTGGCATCATCATAAAGCCCTCTTTATCCTGCATTCTCATCCTACCCTCATACACTTGACTAAAACTTATCATTTTTACTGTATTATGTCATAATAGCCTATGTATTACCCTTTTTTCTAGCTTGTATACTATGTCTTTTTATGTTGTTCCTTTTACAATCTATTTCCCTTTCATGACTTGTCACTGTAACCATTTCAATTGTCAAATACCTCTTGTACAATATCCCATTGTCATTATAGTGTTCTCACATCATAAGTTAGCAACTCATCATTGGACTTTCATTGCATTTATATGACTCTCCTATAGTCTGTGTGACATTCCTCCCTTCACTCACATGAAAGTCCTCATTAAACTCATATGTTTTTCCTCCATTATTGTAAAAACAATGTTATATGAGTTAAAATGTACATAGTAGGTTTTCTTTTGACTGCCTTCCCTTGGTTGTTCATGAAGACTGACATACTTTCTTGCTATTCATAAACTCCAATTATGTTGTCATGCCTTGGCTATCTCAACTCTTCACCTGATAACTACCACATTGGTATTGGCTATCACTTATTATAAGTATCATAACACTATCTTGTCATATCTATAAGCATGAGGAAGTGAATTCTAAGGACTTGAAGAGAAAACATTTGACAAATTAAACTCCTTTGTGCTTGCTTTCCTACAGACTTAGCAATTGAGAATTGAAGGATGCCTCTGATTACATGTGACTGTGAATGTTACTTGTTCTATTTCCATGAGATGCCATTTTCATGATACCTTTGATTTCCTTTAAAAGTGGTAGTGCAATGGTATTTAAGCAATTCTTCAAATCAAAACTAAAACTAGAAACTCTAGAAGCACTTTAACTGAACACCTAACATGTTCTTATTGAAAGAAAATATGAACCATCCATCATTACTGAGTCAAAACCCATCTTTAAAGACTCAAACTCCCAACCAATTCCTACTTTTTTAGTTTTCACAATCAATGCACTGTGATTCAACAAAGATGCAACATGCAATTAAAAGTTGTTCCTCCATGCTTTAGTGTACTGTCGCTACATTATGTCCTTTAGACTCTTGCTCATCAGTTATGGTGTTGTCCTTTGAGTTGAAGACCATTTCTTTGCTTATCTAGAAACACTATACAAGATGCAATTCCCCTTTTTAATATAATCTCACAACTTGTACACCTGAGACTTCAAAATATTGAAAACTATTAATACAAACTTGTTGCCAACTATCCTCCTTGGAAACTCTAAGCAACACTCCAAAATAAATGAGTAATGCTCTATACAGAGCCATCCTAACTATGTCATGACATGAAACCATAAATCCTAATGAGGCCCCTATCTTTGGATCATTACCTCTTTATGTGACAATCATGCTTGGGATCCTTTCAAGGTGACTAGACTATCATAGAGAGCATTAGCTACCATTCTTTGCATGACTGTGACAAACTTATCTTCATCTTTGTAAGTTGATCATAATATAGACTCCCTTCTGAAGACTATCCTCCAACATGAAAGCTCACTATTAATAATCATTGAGATGCCACCTTGTCATATATGATTCCTTCATTATCTTTCACTTTATTGTACAACTATCATCCTTCCTCTAGCAATTTGTCATAGTCTAATGCAGTCTAAATGCTAGTCCCCTTCCCTATATGGCAATCATTTTTTCTTCTCTTTTAGATCAGTGGACCATAATAGATCCTTCTCTAATAATCATTGTCTTAGCTAGTCTTTGGAAAGTGCCTTTTCTTTCTAGCAATGGTTGTCTTTTCAATCTGAAAATCAATGCCATGTGTATGAGGTCTATCCTTGTGCAATCTTCCATAGATTATCTCCTTTTTACTATCATGATAAAACTATTCCTTTCTCCATGCTCTATCTTCATTCTCAGTCTTCAAGATCTTCATACTACAGTCATTAATACTATCTTTTAGGTCATTTCTCTTTATAGAACGTTGTCCTCTTTTATCATGCATTTATAGCAGTCATCATGTCTATCTTTTATCTATGTAGTGATTTTATGTCCCTTAACTCTCACACATTACCACCCTCTTTACTTATGTTGATCATTTCCTTGTCTTTTACAAGCATGATTCTTCAACTATTGCTCTTCCAAGTCATAAAGCACTTGAATTTGAAGAATCCTTAAGGTCTTCATCCAAGAAAACACATTACAACCCTTTCTAGGCATGGTGGAGACAAATTTATGTACTTTGGAAAGGATTACATGAACACTTCCCTTGAGTAATGGACTATCTTGTACTCAAAACTTTATTTGCTTCATGAATTGGCTCTGCCTTTTGGTTCCTTTGGTCCATTACATAGATGGTGGATTACCTTTCATCAACTTTGTCATTCTCCACTATTTAGTGCCTATACTAACAACTGTCTTTACTTTCCACTTGCTTTCATATTGGTATAGACCTTCTAACTATCATCAACTTGTGCCTAAAGTCTCATGTTCACTGCTTTGGCTATGAATTTCCCTCTTCGACTATGAGTCTTTATGCATATTCCTTTGAGATCTACAGACCTGTCATGAACATTGATCTTATATTCCTTTACCTTTTAAGCAATGACTTTCCTCCCATCTCTTATTGACTATTTAGAATATTTTTTTTGAAGGCTTTAAGATTTGTCATAATATATTTTCTTTGACTTTCTATGTGAATTGTTGACTATAACATGCAACCTAAGTAATGAAGAATAATGCCACTAATGGAATAGTGTCGATTTGTGTTATTTATGCCTTTGGTGGCTTCATGGCTTTCTTAAAAACTCTCAATATCCCTGAGCATGACTATGAAATAGCCTCCATTTTCTTGGATGACTATCCTCTGCCTATGTACTTTTTGAGAGGACTGTCACTCCTTTATTTGATTGTGACCCCTTTTTGAAAATGTCCTCCTTTGATACTGAAAACTTTGTGTAACATCACTAATAACACCACATAGAATGACATAGACCTTTTTAAAAAGATCAAGGGGCATCTCAATGGCTATTCGACAACATTTAGTGACTTCACCATATCATATCACTACATTTGTAGTGAGCTCACTCAGACATGAGTGGTTTCGAAAGAAAAAAATGACAGTAGTTTTCTGCATTTAATAGGACTTTGAATGCCTTAATAGGAAATGATTGTTTTTCAACAAATTTTAAAACCTCTATTAACTATGAAAGGGTTTCAAGAGGCAACACACATGCATTCTATTGACTTCATGTAATTAACCTTGAATGGAATAAAAATGATGAAATTTTGGGGAGCTTTGACCTTCTTAACACCTCTTCCACGCATCATAAATGAATTTCCATGTGGAGTCTTCTTTACAATAGTGCTCTAAAAGTTCACAAATTGAAACAAACAAAATAGTATCCACATTGTATAACTGTAGCTGACCATTAGCAATCTAAAGCTCCATATTTCCCCTAAAAATAATGATATTTACAACAACCTTGGCCACCATACTAATCTGTTGGAGTTGTTGTGAAAAACCCTAAAAATTCTCTAAGCTCATAACAAGTTGTCCCATTCTCTTTGAACTCAAACTCCTCTTGAAACAAAAAAAATTGTCTCATATATGCACGTGGTTTTGACAAAAACAAAGAACTAAAAAACCTTTTAGGACTTGACAAGGTAATATCCCTTGACAAAGTCAAGAGACTAACAAACTAGGATTATTTCTGCATATGAATTTATGGCATCCCATAATGATGGACAAAGTATCCTAGTGAACTTGGTTTTCCAAAATGCTTAAATCCATTTCAAATTCCTAAACTAACATTGTGAATTTGTTAAAAAGACAAATTTTGACCAAAGGAGCAAAATAGGCTAACACTGGTATCTCAACTCTTGACCCTATATACCTTGGGTGGTGGGGTCTTGAATTTTCTACCGAAATGGCACTTTGAGTTGATTAGTCAATTCACCAACAACCCTATCTATCTATCTATCTAAAAGACCAACAACATAACCAAAACTGAGGATTATCAAGATTCTCAATCGCGCCACCTATGATTTGAAGCTATGACCCAAGGTAGAGTAAGAATCACTAGTCACAAGATCATAGAAATATTCTGTCAATGAAGCAATAACTGGCATGGATCTATTTCTATAGCGCATGACATCCCTCACAGGTCAATAGCTAGTAGTAGCAGAGCGAATCCATTCATCACAGATTTTTTCCTAGGGTCAATACTTATATAAGTTAATAGATCCAACAGAGTGAATCCATTTATCACATAGATCCATTTATATAGTGTGGGATATCCCTCATAGTTCAATAGCTAGTAGCAGTAAAGTGAATCCATTCTTTGCAAATTCTATTGAGCTTGGGGTTAATACTTATATAAGATAAGCCAAGATAAGACCTACGGGCTATGTCTAGCTCATCAATTTATTGTCAGGAGAATGGGCCTTCATTTTATAGAACATCATTTGTGGGAACATATGTTAGTTATGAAGAAACTACTTGAACTCAAGAAACTTCTTGTGCTTATGAATTGGTGGTTATGACTTGATTCAAGTTCAACTGCTACTAACTAATCTTGGGTTGCCTCTGTAATGTAAATAGGGTCAACTTCCTATGCCTTCCCCTCACATACACTATCCATATTGGGTAGGCTCTCCTTCATCCTACCAGTTTTTGGTAGTCCCCCTACGTGCAAAGATAAATAATTCTTCCAAAAAAGAGGAAGTGGGTGGGAGTGTCCACTAGGAAGGTATAGGTGGGATGGGCTATGTCATATTAGGAGATATGTAGGTTGGGTGGGCTAGGACTTATGTAGATATAGGGCATGGGATGAGAGCACGACCAAACTATACAATGGGAACTAATCCATCTAGGCTCTTGTGTTTCCTATATATACATACATCCCCCCATATATGGATAGGGGGGTAGAGTTGTTGGATAGATAGGGTAAATCAATATCATAATCAATAGAATGTGTCTACATAGTAAACTACTTCCTCAATGAATAGGTAGTTCTTTTATAGTTGGTTCTGGAGCTATGAGTAAAACGTTGGATCAACATAATCAACTACATCCACTTTCTTATACACATGCAAGAGTTTATAGCCACGTTGTCTTAGTTTACTACATGTCATGCATGCATTTGTTTCCCCTAATGCAACAATGAAATCAAGACTCAAGGGATGGGTGAGAATAAGTTATGTTTTCCTCAATACTAGCCAAAAACTTTTCAATCAATCTTTATGGTGTTCATGCAAGAGTTTACATAAATGGAAGGCATGTTGCTCAAATGAAATCCCTTCATACCATGTTTTTAATTGCTACTAATGTGGAAACCACTCCTTTGGTGGTTGTAGTTCTCCAACCATGCTCCAAGCTTGAATTCCATGCATCTTGTACCCAAGGAATAGTTATTATGGGGGGTTAAAGTTTGGGTGGGAGGGGGGGGGATTCTAGTGCCCTAGACATGTTACACCACTATCTCCTCTCACACAAAACTATATTGGGTTGGGTGGGGATTCTAGTTGTACCTTCTATTCAAATTGGTTTTTCTATAGTTTCTCACTTGAGCGCCCCCCCCTCCCCCCAACTTAGGCCTTGAAATAGCTATAGTGGGATGGAATAGTATAGTTCTAATCTAAAATGTGTGTAGGAGGGAATAGTATAGTGGGAGGGAATAATGTAGTTTTGAGGATTCACCAACTATTATTGGGTGGGAAAGAATAGTATAGTTCTAGGAGGATGTAGTTGGCGATTGTGAGGGGGAGGGAATTTGAGTTCATGGGGCCTCTCCTTCAATCCAGGAACAATAATATTTTTGGGGGACCCTACATTCTAAGGGTTAGCTCGACCCCAAGATAGATAGATAGGGTCTCCGACCCACTCTATTTGGGTTATTCGATCAACCCATGTAGCACAAGTGAGTATGACCACTTTCCCTAGTTCCCATCTCAAAGAGAGAACAATGAATAGGAGATTCTCATTAGTGAGACCCATCTGGTCCATTACCCTACATGGAATAGGGGGAATGCTCAAGGTGGATCAATGGAAAATCCCAAGGGATGAGGCTTAGAGCAAGATTGAAATATTAGCTCCTTTAGCTCAGTTGGTTGAGTATTCTTTGAGATCAATAATGATGGGTTCTTACTTATACTTTATCTTTTATTGAGATTGGGGTTAATACTTATATAACTCCTACCTACGAGGCTCAACACTCCATCAACCAGTAACAAACATTTGAAGACATGACCAGCCACTAGGATTTGAATCAATGGTTTATTATAGATGTATTAAGCCCCTACAATTCTATGGCAGTTATGAGGGAATTATTATGGAAATGGTATTTCATGTTCGCAGATTGCTTCTATTGCGAGACTTTATTTTTCAAATATTGTCATTTATGAGATATATGAAACATAACGAATAAGGTGATAAATTAAAGTTTCCTCCCACCCACAACTACCCTTAGAATAGTTGGGGCCCTCTCATTTTGTCCCTCTTCTTCTGTTTATCCCTCTACTAGTGGTGCCTTAACGGGATATAGGGAATTGGAATCCATTCTCTTCCAAGAAAACCTACTCACTACTATTGAATCCCTTTATTATCCTAGATCCACACAACTCCAATCAATCCTTGTATCCACCCTCACAACTATCGATAGCTCATATACCTCTATATTAAGGAATTCTATCGAGTTTTCCCTTGAATTGGCTTCAGAGCACATGCCACTAGAAAGGGTTTGGGTCGGTGGGAACTATAGGGAACTAGCAAAGGCCACCCACCCTATTTTCCTTGTTCGTATTAACTAGAGTGGTTATGCATGAATGATTGACCCCATAAATGAATGACCCAACAATCACAATGTTAATCTTGATTGGTCGAGGTTGAAGCAACTTGATAACTAATTACATAATAAGAAGTAAGGCTCACCGACCCCTACAATCTTAATTGCTATAGTATTCTTGGGACTTAGATAAAGATTGAATTCCATCAATACAAGTGCATGGGTTCATGAATCAACTATAATAAGGAGCTGCTAAGTATGATTAGGACCATAAATCTTCATCTTATCTTGACCAATTTATTAGGCTATTATTTTACATCCACCCATTGTAGGGGGATTGGTGGGTTGTTCTTTGTTGCCACTATAGATCCAATTGTGAAGCATGGTTCTACTTGGGTTGGTCGAGTGAATTCCCCAAGAACTATGGTTAAAATTTGTCTAGCACTATTATAAAGAAAATGTAAAACACTAATATAGATTTTAAATTTTAATCACTAGAAAGTGATATATGATTTAAATTTTGAAATGATTTAAATTCTATCAAATGTTCTTTTTAGTGCATTTTAAGTTTTTATATATAGTAGATTCCTATTCAAACTATACTTAAGCTCACTTAGTTTGACTTCTAGAGATTTGTGCCACCTCATGTGGTTGAGATAAGTGTTCTCACTTTGTGATACACCTCTACACCTCTTGCATGATCACTTCCCAATCATTAGAGCCAATGCCATGTGAGTTTTAAGAATTGTTCAATATTTGAATGGTTAGTTAGTCATTGTGTTTCACATGACTACCTTCACTAGCTTGTCTATTTAAGCAAGATCATATTGTAAAACCTCTTAACTCATTTATCAAACTCTTTGATAATAAAAAGTTAGGCTCATTGTGTGCAAGTGGATTTTTGTAAAAGCACAAGGGTTTTTTTGTTATGCTCTTGAATATAAATCCTAACATGGTATCAAAGCCATGCAACAAAAACCCTTCCCAAAATATTGCATCTAGACTAATTTAGAGTTCCATGCAGCTTGGTTTACATATTGTTATCCCCAATTTTGGACCAAATTTTTAAAATTTCCCCTATCAAGTGCTAGTTAAGCCTATGATGGTTATATTTATGAGTCATTTATGAACATTGCATTCAAAATTTGATCCTAAACACTATGAGAAAACCATCACCACTTGAGCTTTATATTTAACCAAGGAAAGGCTTTTACAAAGGTGGAAGCTACAGTTTCCCTTTAAAGAGATGGTTAAATTTCTCAATTCTCTCTGCACCTGTTGAAATGACAAGTTGAAAAATCTGTCAATGTGACATGATTGATGTTGTTTTTCTTGGAAAGGTTCCTTTGGAGATCTCTTATGCGAATCATGATTAGTATGTCTTTATTGGCGTATAGGTTGAAGATGCCTAGTAGATTTGCTTGTGAATTCATTGTGTTAGCAGAAGGTATGGTTTGCAAACATCAGCAAGCACATTTGTTATTATTTAGAAGTCTTCAATATTATATATGCAGCCTGATTCAAGCGTGCCTGCCATAAAAGGAGGTCAGTGCATAACCATCAATTGTTGCGATATTCTTATTTTTCTGATTCTTTCCTAAACTATCTTCTAATTTTTCCTTAACTATTTTCGGATACTTTCCTTTCCTATAGATAGTGTAGCTGTATGCATAATGCACACAGCATGATTGTAGGATCTAGAGATGTATATGAACCTGTACAGATTCATTGTAAATAATAAGAATGAAAAATATTCTTCTCAGTTTCTGTTTTTAAGCTGGTATCAGAGCTTCGAAATTTGAATCTTTTGTTTCCCCTTCATTGAACCATGGGCGATTCAAATTCGGAAGTATTTCAGCCCAAATCTGCTCCCATTATTATTCAATCCAAAGGTTCATCCTTCAATGCAGGAATTGTACTCAATGAAACAAACTATGATTTGTGGTCTCAAATCATGGAGATGCATATTGCTGAGAAGGAGAAACTCTCTTTCATTCGTGGTAATTCACAGCCACCTACTAAGAAGGATGATGGATATGAGAAGTGGTATGTAGACAATCAAAAGGTCAAGAGATGGATGTTGATGTCTATGTCCCCAGAAATTATGAAGCGATACATTCGCTTACCCACTGCTCGAGATATTTGGCAAGCCCTTTCTAAGGCTTTTTATGATGGAGCAGATGAACTTCAGGTATTTGTCTTGAATCAGAGGGCTTTCTCTGCCAAACAGAATGGCAGAACACTCTCTGTGTATTATGGAGAATTAACCGAGATTTTTGGTGAGTTGGATCATCGTGATAAGGTGATCATGGAAAGTGAGAACGATGTTGAATCTTATCGAAAAATAGTTCAGCGACAAAGGGTGCATATTTTTCTTGCTAGATTAGATGGTGACTTCGAACAAGTCCGCGGTGAAATTTTGAGAAAGGATCCTATTCCTGAATTAGAAGCATGTTATCATTGGTCCGCCGTGAATCTGTTCGATGCACAACGATGATTGGAGAACCAGAAAAGGATGAAGCTTCAGCCATGGTGACCCAAAACTGATCTAATCAGAACCGGCCTTCTCAAAGCACACCTAAGATCACTAATGGTGCTGATAAATCCACCTACAAATGCACCCATTGCAATCAAACTAGTCATACCAAAAGTCACTGCTTTGAACTTGTAGGGTATCCAGAATGGTGGGATCGTAGCCGCGATTCACGGAAGAAGAATTCCAAAAAGACCTCCAGTGCTGCGTTTGTTGAAACAAAGACAGAGGATGATGTTGCTGAACAGATCTCAGCATTAGCAACAGCGGCAGGTAATGGTGGTAAGTTTTTAAATATGTCTGCACTTGTTTCTAATAGTGCATGGATAATTGATTCCAGTGCTACGGATCATATGATGTTTGATTCTAGACAGGTCTCATCTCTTAAACCGTCCTCACAAAAATTTGTTTCCACTGCCAATGGCTCTTTGGCCCCAGTTATCGGAGAAGGACCCTTACCTCTCACTGATACTTTGAATCTAGATTCTATTTTAGTTGTTCCATCTTTGGATTACAATTTGTTGTCAGTTTCCCAAATCACCGCTGCTTTACTTTGTGTTGTAATTTCCTGGCCTGATTTTTGTGTGTTTAAGGACATCCGAACGAGGCAAACGATTGGTTGTGGTGTTAGGCGAGGGAAGTTGTATTACTTGGACTTGGTGTCAAAGAGTTCGGACAAGCTGCGTCAAGCTCTAATGGTGGATAGCTCTGAGGGGGAGAAGCATAAATATGAAATCTGGTTATGGCATCGACGTCTGGGGCATGCTTCCTTTGGTTACCTGAAGAAATTATTTCCTAGTTTATTTGCAAAATTTGTTGTTTCTAGCTTCCGGTGTGAAGTTTGTGAACTTGCAAAAAGCCATCGTGCTTCTTTTCCATTAACTTTGAATAAAAGTCTAGTTCCTTTTATGGTCATACATTCTAATGTTTGGGGTCTGTCCAAAGTCACTACATTGGGTGGATCACGTTGGTTTGTTACTTTTATTGACGATTGTACCTGAATGACTTGGGTGTGCTTAATGAAGTCTAAAAGTGAAGTGAACTTGTTATTTCAAAAAATTTATAACATGGTTTGTACTCAGTACAATGCACAAGTTCAGGTTCTCCGTAGTGACAATGGAGGTGAATATTTGAGTTCTGAACTTCAGCAGTATCTAGAAGCACACGGAATTATACATCAAACTACTTGTTCCAATACACCTCAGCAGAGCGGGGTCGCTGAGAGAAAAAATTATCACTTGTTCGAGGTTGTCCGTGCTTCGTTGATAGAAGCCCATATGCCGTTGTCTTATTGGGGTGAAGCACTTATCTCTGCGGCATATTTGATTAACCAGGTACCCTCCAGCACTATTGATTTCCAGACACCATCCCAGGTTCTTGCTGAGGTGGTTGTTGCTCCAGCTGTCCCAAATTTACCTCCTCACGTCTTTGGTTGTGTAGCATTTGTACACCTCCATAAGCATCAGCGCAACAAGTTATCTCCTTGAGCACTGCGATGTGTCTTTCTAGGATATACTGCTTATCAAAAGGGGTACTGATGCTATCATCCTCCAACCCAATGAATGTTTATTACATTGGATGTAGTTTTTCATGAAGACTCGATGTATTTTTCCTCTGAGCCTGAACTTCAGGGGGAGTACCAAAAGGAAATTCAGACTCTACACTATGATAATCACATCTCTGAAGATGTTGATGTTCACATCTCTGAAGATGTGGGTAACTTAGACATCTCTAAAGAAGTGGAGCTCTCTGAACCTATTAATCAAGAAGTGGGTGAATTGGAGGTGTATGATATAACCTTGGATCAAAATAGTGATGAACACCCATAAACAGAAGTTGTGGCTCCACCTTCGTCCAAGTCCCTCACCCCACAGGCAGCCAATACACCACACCAATCGCTTACTAAGGATGTTCCTGAACCATCTAGAAAACAGCTACCACAGCGTCTCACCAGAGGTATCCCTAAACCCACATATGAACCCAAACTTTCTAGTAAAGTTAGATATCCCATGAGTCATTATGTGTCTAACCATCGTTTGTCAGAATCAAATCAGTCATTTGTAAATCAGTTATCTACTGTATCTATTCCTAACAATGTGCAGGAAGCCCTAGCTGACCCAAGATGGAAAGCCGCTATGAATGAGGAGATGAAATCATTGCAGGAAAATAAAACCTAGGAACTTGTTGACCGTCCACCAGGAAAGAAACCAGTTGGATGTCGTTGGGTTTATACTATGAAGTACAAAGCAGATGGTACAATTGAATGCTTTAAGGCGAGACTGGTGGCAAAAGGGTACACCCAAACCTATGGGATCGATTATACAGAGACATTTGCACCTGTAGCTAAAATCAATACAGTACGTGTCTTGTTGTCTCTAGCTGCGAACTTGGGTTGGCCATTACAATAGTTTGATGTGAAGAACGCCTTTCTACATGGAGAGTTGTCCGAAGAAGTCTACATGGAACTCCCACCCGGATGCATGATACCAGAAATACATAGTCAGAAGGTGTGCAGATTACAAAAGTCACTATATGGATTGAAACAATCTCCGAGGGCATGGTTCAGAAGATTCACAAAGTCTATGAAAGCCTTTGGTTACCGTCAAAGCAATTCAAACCACACTTTATTCCTAAAGAAACAACAGGGTAAGATCACTACACTTATTGTGTATGTGGATGACATGGTGGTTATAGGAAATGATCCTGAAGAAAGGAAGGCTCTACAGGTTTACTTGTCCAAAGAATTCGAAATGAAAGACCTCGGTCCCTTAAAATATTTCCTTGGGATCGAAGTGTCTCGATCTGATAAAGGGATCTTTCTGTCTCAAAGAAAGTATGCCTTAGACTTGTTACGAGAAACTGGTATGTCAGCATGTCAACCAGCTGATACACCAGTGGAAGAAAGATTGAAGTTATGTATTGAGTCTAATCAGGTACCAGTTGATAAAAGAAGATACCAGAGACTTGTAGGAAGATTGATGTACTTAGCACACACAAGGTCGGACCTTGCCTATGCATTGAGTATTGTTAGCCAGTTTATGCATAATCCTAGAGAGCAACATATGAATGCAGTTATGCACATTTTGAGGTATTTGAAGTCTGCTCCTGGAAAAGGAATTTTATTCACTAAAAGGGAGGATTATCAAAATGTGGATGCATATACTGATGCTGACTAGGCTGGAGCAGTAGATGAGAGGCGTTCTACCTCAGGATATTTCACCTTTGTAGGAGGTAATCTCGTTACATGGAGAAGCAAAAAATAGAATGTTGTTGCACGATCAAGTGCAGAGGCAAAATTTAGAGGTATGGCACTTGAAGTATGTGAAGCGTTGTGGCTAAGACTTCTCCTAATAGATTTGGGCTATCCACCTAGGCGGCCAATTCAACTATATTGTGACAATAAAGCAGCTTGTGATATTGCTCATAATCCGGTTCAACATGATCGTACAAAGCATGTGGAGGTAGACAGATTCTTCATTAAAGAGAAATTAGATGAGAAGATTGTGGAGCTGCCTACGATTTGATCAGAGGATCAGTTGGCTGATATTCTCACCAAAGCAGTTTCAAGTCGAGTGTTCTCGACATTTTTGGGCAAGTTGGGCATGTGTGACATCTATGCACCAACTTGAGGGGGAGTGTTGCGATATTCTTATTTTTCTAATTCTTTCCTAAACTGTCTTCTGATTTTTCCTTAACTGTTTTCAGATACTTTCCTTTCCTGTAGATAGTGTAGCTGTATGCATAACGCACACAGCATGATTGTAGGATCTAGAGATGTATATGAACTTGTACAGATTCATTGTAAATAATAAGAATGAAAAATATTCTTCTTAGTTTCTGTTTTTAAGTTCAATTTCCTAGTTTCAGAAGTCTCGTTAATATGCATCGAATGATTTGTAGATCGATAAAATTATGGCGAGTTGAGGTCTATGGTGAAGTTGGAAGAATGATTAGAGCCTCACTGGTGCCACTACAGGTGTAAAACTCAGTCACACTGAGCATTATAAATGCATCGAACATTGTTGGCAACACCTAGTCTTTAGAGGAGATTCAAGCCTCTTAGCACCATCCGATTTGAGTAATAAAGTCATTTTCATATATGTGGTGATGCAAATGCAATTCATGGCGGAAAGTAAAGGCAACATACAAAACGGTAGCTTGGCGGGCCCATTGGGATGGGCGGTAACTTCATAATTTTTAGAAACCTCTTGAAATGTTGTCAACAGTATTCTGTGCAAGTTAGAGAACTATCTCAGGTGGTCACCATGATGGTTATGGTAACCAGATTAAACTCTGCCTCACCTCAAAATTCAAAAGAACGAAAGGTAAATGGAGATGAGAGACTCCCGCAGATGATGGATCAAGGCAAATGATGAAAATTTAGAATTCATATTATTGCCGATGCAGAGTTCTCCACAAGACAGCGCCATAATGCTTTATTTTGAAATCCAATTCAATAATATTCTTCACATTGGAGATTGCAATCTAAGTTCTGATTATTTTTCTAAACTTCCCTGACAACAAAGCATAAGACAGTAGCAAGAGGAATGGAATGAACACGGGCAACATTAAGGTTATCTTGAAATGACAACATTTCTCCGAGACAGTTGATGAATTCCACAACCTTTTCCAAATGGGAGTTTTGGAGCGATGTCTCGATATTTTTAGGGGGTGATTTCAAGCAGATGATTTCAGGTAATCAAGGGCGTATGGAGACATAATCCTTCAAGGCCAAAGTGGTAATAAAAAAGTACTGATCTCCTCCACTGGTGCAAGTGACAAATAGTCTTCAGGGATCGGTACTCTTCAGGAATAAGACTGAGATTACCATAGAAGGGGCTCGTTCTTTGTAGCCCGAGAAGACTATTGAAATATTCGAGAATATTGCTTCCAAAGACAATTTTATCACATAACTCAGAACTACGCTCAAAGGTCATTTGTATCCCGCTGTAATGGGAATTCTTCTTATGGTTTGTAATGATTCAAAGCATGTGGCCGGGCTTAACGAGCACACTCTAAGCTCTGACAGCCAGCTTTGACTTCCTACGTGGCTCGTGGGCCCGTCTCTTACTCTGTTTCATCAGATTTTTTCTCATTTTCCTTCCGTTCACCGTTCTGTTTTCCGTTGCGCTCCACTTACTTCACCGCAGTCACTATCACCGTAGCGATAATATTTGAATATACACTCCCGCCCAATCCATGCTCCACTTCACCGCAGTCACTATCACCGTAGCAGTTAAATTTGAATA
>VDFB02353493.1:321546326-321583555 GCA_007258455.2 Sequoia sempervirens
TACCCCTCTCTCTTTGTTTCGCCATTTCCCCTCTATCTCATCCTCTTTCTATCCCTATCTCTCCCTTTCTCTATTGCAAACATAACATGAGTCTATTGGTAATGGAGGGCACGATTATCTTCATCACTCAGAAGTTGTCTTAGTCGTGTTTGGATCCCTATAAAATAATGCATAATTGATTTGGAGCTATTACTTCTCCATTAAAATTTTTATTACACAAACAACATCATTTACTAAATGCCCTCCCAATTGACCTCAATGGCCAATCATTTTCCTATCTGACCTTCCTTCCACACCTCTTCGTCTTAACCATTGCACACGAAGGTGCAATTTAATAGAGTACTTTGTTTTTATCTTAATTATGTCACTTTTTTCTTCACCGGCTCCCTCGTCTTCCCCGAATCTTCCTCACCTACTTGCTTTTCCTGCACAATTCACAGCCACTCATTCAACCCGTTAAGTCAATTCTTATCATAAATATCTCACTTTCTTTTGAGCGAACCCCTCTTCTCTCACAATTAATTAGCCAAGCATTACCTTTACCAATTCCAATCCTGCTTTCGTTGCTTTTGTTTAATTTCTTTTGCTTCCTCATTTCAATCCAATTCCATGGCATCTACTTCTACGTTTGGTATGGCGGATTCTTTTGATGGAATGGCAACACTGTCCACTGCTTCTGGTACATACTCATCAGGCACTCCAAAGTCATCTTACGATGTGTTCATTAATCATCATGAACCAGACTTCAAACACGTGATAACTAGCACTCTCTCTGGTATAATCACGGGTATGCTAATGACAGTATTTTTGGGTTCAGAGGAGTTAAAATATGGCGATTTCTTGCCTCAAGCAATAGAGGCAGCAATTAGTAGTGCTTCGCTTCATATAGCAATTTTCTCAAAGGGCTATGCAGAATCACCCCGGTGTTTGGCAGAGTTATCAATTATGCTTAAATCTGGCACCCCAATAATTCCTATTTTCTACCATGTAGATCCTTCTGATCTCAGATATGTAGGGAAAGGAGTGTATAGTGAGGCCTTTCAGGAGCATGAAGAGAAGGGCGGATACAGCTTAGATCAGCTTAAGGAATGGAAAACTGCACTCTACAACATTTCATTTTACACTGGTCAAATCATAAAAAATAATGAGTAAGTACCCTCCCTAACCTAACAAATACGCTTTCTTTCCATTTTTCTGTGTATGAAACTTTGGCATAATGATAATCATATGTTCTGTTTTGTTTTTTCAATCTATTTCTTGTTCAGTGATGAGAGCAGGTTGATGAAGAATGTTATGAATATTCTATCGAAAGTAATAAATAATCGTCCATTAAAGGTTGCAAGTCATCCAGTCGGTCTCGATGAAATAATAAAAGAATTTGAAATGAATGTATTTCAATCTGCCCTGGGTCACGAGACTATAGAAATTGTAGGAATTTGGGGCATGGGTGGTTCTGGCAAAACCACTCTTGCAAAAGAGTTATACAACAAAAGGTCCCTGATAATGGGGAGGTCCAAGTTCCTCTCCAGTTTTATCTATGATGTTCGAGATGCAGCAACCAAAGGCCTTCTGCATGATAAGCAGATAGAACTCCTCAAAGACCTTGGTTCCGAGGGTGTAGAAGTTGACAATGTAGAGGATGGTAAGGGAATTCTTGCAAGGCGTTTAAGATCCGTTAAGGTTTTCATTGTTCTGGATGATGTGGATCATATGGACCAACTGGATGCTCTATTGCCCATAAAGGACAGCCTATGCAACGGTAGTCTCATTATTGTCACTACACGTGAGAAAAGAGCACTTAAGTCATGGGGTATCTCTTCTATATACAAAATGAAACCATTGGATCCATTTCATGCAGAGCAACTTTTTTGTTGGCATGCTTTCTTGAAATCTGTTCCACCGAATGGATTTGAGGAGCTTGTTAAAAAATTCTTAAAAGCGTGCAATGGATTGCCTCTGTCACTTAAGGTGTTTGGAGCACAGCTATATGGGAAACCCCATGAATATTGGGAGGATCAATTGAATAAGATCTCAGAAATATTGCCAGAGGATATGAAAGAGAGGCTCAAAGTAAGTTATGATGCCCTTGATTTTGAAGAGAAAGAGGCATTCCTCGATGTTGCTTGTTTTTTCATTGGAGAAAAGAGCAGTTTGGCAATTGAAGTATGGTATGGATCAGGATGGACTGGTCTGCACAGTTGGGAAATGCTCTTGAATAAATGTTTGGTTGATCTTGATAATGACAATCGAATAAACATGCATAACCTTTTAAGAGATTTAGGAAGAGAAATTTCAAATCAAAAGTCACCTTACAGAATGTGGTTACCTGGGCAGATCACCGATGTCAAGAAAAAGGCACAGGTGAGGTTATACTTTCTTTATTGTCTCAATAATGAAAGGAAAGAAAACCTTCTTTGTCTGCTGTATGTTTCTGTGTTAGAAGTTTATTTGATTTTACATGTTAAACATCTATGGAATAGACTGTCGCTACCCCATTTACCAATCAAATCACCTTTAACAACTTTATATGTGTTAGAACAGCCCACATTTTTATTTACATATAACTTGTTTGTCTACTGCGTGTATATGTCTGCTACAAGTTGATTTCAAGTTATTAAGGTTTTATTTATTTATTTGAAATTCCTTGGTTCAGACAGCAAACAGTATTCGAGGAATAATCGGCGCGAGGCGTTGGCCTTGGGTTAGTTTGTCTGCATTCCTTGTTTAATTTCCTTTTAGTAATTGTAATTGTTTGTGTGAGATTTTTTGTTTACGTTTTTCATTTTTTTCTTTCTGAATATTTTATGTTCGTCTTGTTTAGGACGAAAGATCAAGCGGCGAGGTTGATGAAATCTCCTCTTTAGGTGAACTAAAAGTTTTAGCAATTAAAGGAGGTTATTTCAACGAAGTAATCGGGGAAGTATCTAGAGAACTGGTCTGGCTTCGCTGGTTCCGCTTTGAGCAGAGAAACCTTCGGTCACTGATTTCAATAAAAAAATTAAGGGTTTTAGAACTCCATTGTCCTGTTAGTATAGAGGAACTGTGGGAGGCTGGCTGGGATGTAAGTATCTTCCGTTTCAGCTGTTTTAAATCTGCATTTAGTTTTATAAATAATTGCTATCTATATGTTTTAAGTATCTCTACTCGGAAATGTGCTGTAGGCTCCCGTGGAGTTAAGGGAGTTGGTTATTTCAGCATGCCATAAACTCCAAAGATTTCCAAATTCGATAGGAAGTCTCAACCATTTGAGAAAGATGGTAATCACAAGTCCCTACGATGTCAAGACTCTGCCTGAAGAATTTTGTCTTCTCCAATCGCTTGAGCACATGGAGTTAAGTTCCTGTGCAAAGTTATCGTCACTACCCAGCAGCTTTGGGGATTTGAGAAATCTGCGGTATCTAGACTTGTCTTCCTGCAGAATGTTATCTTCACTACCCAGCAGCTTTGGTGGTTTGGGAAATTTGCGGCATCTAGATTTGTCTTCCTGTGTAATGTTATCATCACTACCCTGCAGCTTTGGTGATCTGACAAATCTGCAGCACCTTGATTTGTCCCGTTGCATCGAGTTGAGGATGTTGCCAGAGTCGTTTAAGCACCTGATACTCCTGCAATGTCTCAATTTACAGGGATGTGAACAACTCACACTCATGTCAGAGGATTTTTCCGAGATCCGAAAGCTAGAGGTTTTGAACCTTGACGATTGCAAGCAATTGGGAGAGTTGCCTCGTCACATCACAAATCAGGCAATGTTGAGAGAGCTGCATTTAAAATATACTAGTTTAAGGGAGCTACCAATTGAATTCGGTCAACTGAGCAGGTTGAGAGAGATGGTGATAAATAGTGAGTTTCTCACAAGCTTGCCAAGTTCTATAGGAAATTTGTCCTCCCTTACTAGTCTTGAAATGTATGATTGTCCCCTTCAATCTTTGCCAAGCTCTCTCGGAGATTTGTTGTCATTGACCCATCTTACAATTGATGGGAGTTCAGAACTGGAATGTTTGCCGGACTCTCTGGGGCGTCTTAGTCTCTTAGAGGATTTAACCATGAACAACTTAGGAGTGAAATCTCTGCCAAAATCAATTACCCAACTTAATAATCTTCGGACACTGAAGATAGATAATTGCCCTATCAGCGAATTGGATTTTGGGGTGGCGTCGTTACATTTTGCATTGACCAACCTGAAGGAGATACAGTTAGCTGCAACAGGAGTGTGCAGGATTTCAATTTGTGAAGACTGCTGTCCCCGCCTTGAGACTCTGGAACTCTGGTTTAATTATCATTTAACAGAGATCGAAGCACTTCCAACGACAGTCAAGACCGTTAAATTGATAGGCTGTAGAAAGCTGAAGAACCTTCCGAGTTTTGCACAATTAACTTCTCTCATTGAATTTGAGCTAAGTGATCGCACCCAAGTTGAGAAAATCGAAGGTTTAGAATATTGCAGATCATTGGAAAGCCTGAGAGTAGACACCCGCGGGGATGTGCCTGGTGTAGAAGGTTTGGAGCAAATGCAGAAATTGAGGAGGCTGCAACTCAGAGCAAACAAGGGATCAGCTATTGAACCTTGCATTCAAAATATTAAGGTAATAATAGTTTGTAGGAATAGAAAATTCTAAAACTTTTTTCATCTCGTTGTCCATTAACTGAATGTAGTGCTACAAATTTGCAGAAATGGCCAGAGGAAATACAAGTATGTGCGCGGGCAGTCCCTGATGCGGCATCACTTGTGAAATCCTTACTTTCTCCGAAACTTTCTGTCGTTGACTCCTCCTCTCACCGGAAAATTTACTCAAGAACATCACTGTTGCAGAAGCATTGCTCCAATGGCGAAGCCTTTATGCTCTGTTTTGTTATTAATTGTGTTTCTCCACAATTGACATTGAACATAACGAGCTATTCGGTATCAGGATATTCGTATCATTATGCAATGGAGATGTATAAGGGTAAATGGACGTGGATAGGTATCTTCAAGAGGGGAAATCGGTTCCGTGAAGAGGGGTTCGAGGTAGATCAACGCGGACAGCCGGAAGATGTGAACGAAGTGGAGACATGTTTGCTTGTGACTGGAGAAGAGGACATGCTAGTGGAGGCTTTCTGCAGCTTATTGCAACTTTTACAAAAATGATGTTACTTAGAAAACAAAAGTTAAACTGTCATAATTTATTAGTGATTAGATTTTTACAATTGTTGTTTTTATGTTTGATTGTGTGTATATATTTTGCATTAACATTTCAGATTACATATTGTTTCATCATTAGAATGATGGATTCAGTCATGATGTAGGATTATAACTCCAGTGGCTCTGCCATATATCATGCAAGAATATGATGTATAACACAATCAGAAAGAGTGGTTTGAGACAGTTTCATGTATTTATGTATAATTATCTATATATATTTAAATTTCAAAAAATAATTGTGAAATCAATTTGTATACATTTTGAATTTTTTAAAAAATTAATCCTATCAATTATGTGCAATTTACATTTGAAATATCTTTCACACATTGAAGGGTGAGACAACCTGTTGAGGTGTTAACGAGATTTAGGGGAGTCCCTTTCATTTGTTAGGATCTTCCTTTGTAGGGAGCTTGATAATTTAAGCTATTTAATACTACGTTCTTAGGAAAGTTTCGTTCTGACATTTACAATCTCTCCTTCTGTCTTGATAATCTCTTCCTCTGTGTCTTGCTAGACTGGATAACATGCAATAGCATTGAAATAATTCATTGGCAGCTAAAAGCAAATTTATTACAGGGTAGGGAAGCAGGGTCTATGGTTGATTAGGTGATAAAATTCTGTTTCACATGTATTTAGACTCTTAAATGTAGTTGTTTGGCATGTTTGGAAATGTGAGTGCTTCCATGCATTGCCTCCTTGCTGGTCGCCATTTCCTCGAGTCTCTCATGGCTGCTTATTATAGTTCCTGTAAACACAAATACAAAGTAGAAAAGCAATCTCAAGACACCATTCCTGCAAGACTCTCATGGTGGTATTTAAAGGGTTTGGGTGCGTTTACCGGATTGAGCGTGTAGTCTTCTTTGAAGCCTTCTTCTTCGATCCATATACTGTTACAAAGAAATTGTTCAAGTTTGACTATTGGAAATGTTTTTAAAAATTGGATAGGGAAAAATACAAATTCAAATTAAAGAAATTGAAAATAATATTTTTCCATCAATCAAATTTATAAATTCACCTTACCGATGTCTGGGGCAAATTAGATGGACAAGACCTTCCTCCGCCCCCTGCTGGTACTGCTCTCACCATTTAGCAGCTTTGTTCTCTGTTTTATGTTAGTTCTCCAGGCGCTGCCCATGTGACTTTGGGGAGTAACCCTGTGTCCTTTTTTTTTTGTGAATATGTGTATTATATTTTGAAAACACGCTTATTCATCAATTCTTTTTTTTTTTTATAAATTCTCATTTTTTTCATAAAATAACATTTAATTATTTAGAAAGTATTCTAGCAACTGCGTCAGAACAAAATTTGTCGTCTTTACAATCAAGGACATCTTCCTCTTTCTGATAATAAATCATTAAATGTGATCTAAAAACCATGCCAAAAAACACGCAAACAATCTTTATTGAACTGAGAAAAATTAATACGGACATCATCTGATATGTATCAATGCACTGTCACTCACTCGTTCCCGTGCCACACAATACAAGCCTCCCTTAACCAACGGAAATGCCGATAATTTTACTTAAAAACCCCAAAAACTGAACAAAAACACACATTCCAAATAGTATAAATATTGTGGGGTTTAAAGCAGTTGAAATTTTAAATTTAGATTCTTTCTGTTATATGGGTCTCAATTACAGCATTTCATTTTTGTTAAAATGAACTTTAGCTTTGGTTTACTATTAATTTGTCTTAAGATTGTTTTGAACTCGTTTCATTGAACTTCTTGTTAAATTTTTTTTCTTTCAATTTTTAATTTTATTCAGTTTTTACAGTATTTTAAAATTATATATATATAAGTATTTTCAATTGGTATATAATTTTTATATTATATACATTATATTAAATGATTTTGTAACTCATAGTTTTATACATTCAATTATAGAGGGTACAAAGTGAATAATCCATCTCTTCGAAAAAAAAATCTATCATTGAATCCAAGTCTAAAGCATCAAAACTTAGTGCTGAAATTTGAACTAGAGAAGTCCAAATTATTTAATTCAGGAAAAGAAAACTTAAATTTTTAGTGGTTTCATAAATTTAGGAAAATGTTTATTGTGAGAAAACAATTATTTGTGGATTTATTGGGTGCAAGATTGTAAAACGATGGAAACAATTTTGTGAGAGAATGTGGTGTAAATTTTCTAAAAAGGAAGTCGTTGAATTGAAATGATTAAATTCACTTTTTCTTAAATTATTCAAAATCTCTCTGTTCAGCTACATATATTGCTTCTTAATGCAAATTGATATAATTCTTAATTGATTGTTTAATCCTTCACAAACAACAGGAAGAGCAACAGTAAATATGATGCATAGATTGGAAACCCAGAGAAAAATTATTCAATACTTTCGCTTGGTACCTTTGATACAGCCAAAGAAACTACAGAGGCGCATACTGTGCAGCATTCCAAATACGGGGTTTAAGGATATCCTCAATTTCTCCCTGAACCTTGAGTCCGGGCTGTATGTGGATCCATATTCTCAATCCTCCTCCTCACACGCTCCATCAAATATTCCAAATCAGAGGTGATAAAAGAAAGATAAAAGATCAGAAAACCCAAGAAACATGTTCAGATAACCCCCAATTCCAGCACATGCTTCTACCTAGCCGCAAATGTAGAGCTATTCTCATATTGCTTCATTATCAGGGTAAATAAGGTTTTTATCAGTGTTGTAATTAAATGAAAACGAATTCCTCTTCTGTTGGATTGAGGTCCTATTATTCAGTTTGCCGTTGTAACAAGACAGACTTAGTCAGAATATGGATAGGAACGCATTTAATGAATTCAGTTATGTGTGAAATACTATAAATCCATGTATGCCCATAGAGGTTGAATGACAGAGAGTTCGAAAGAGGAATGATTGTGCTGCTTGTACTTTCCTGACTTGAACAATAATAGAACCGATACCATTGCTCCGTGGATGTTTCCCTCTTGAGGGTTTTACCATGTAAATCCGTGTGTTTATGTTTTGTCTATTTTGCCATTGTTTTTCGTTTACTCGCATTAATAATTTTCGCTGTCCATAATCTTTTTGTGGCTGCAAGATTCAACAAGTGGTATCAGAGCAGTTGGAGGGAGGCCACAAAGGGTGAGTGTAAAGGGGCGATTTTCCTACAGGCCGCGTTACGGAGCAGGGGCGAGTTTGAAGGGCGAATTTGTTTGCTGCGTTGAAGGGCCGCGTTCACATTGCTGCACTAAAGGTTGCATTCGAGGCCGTGTCCACAAGCCCTCGAATCCCGCAGCAAGGCCGCACTCAGCTCAGGAAGACCCACGTGGCAGTTAGAGGCCGCCCTTAACTCGTTCCGGGAGGCCGCGATCCACACAGTAGACGCGAGCGGGCAGAGCAATCGAAGTGTGGAAGCGTGATGGCAAAGACACAGAGTGCTAAATTCGAGATCGAGAAATTTGACGGGAGCAATAACTTCGAGTTATGGAAGGTCAAGATGCGGGATATACTGTGTGTGCAGGGAGTTGTGAAGGCACTCGTAGGAAAAGCGAAGAAACCCGCGAGTATGGATGATGATAACTAGGACAAGATGGAATCTCGAGCTCTCAGTGCTATTCGCCTATGCTTGGCCGATGATGTATTATTCAACATCATGTCTGAAACAACAGCAGCAGGACTCTGGACAAAACTGGAAAGCCTGTACATGACTAAATCCTTGACGAACAGAATCCTCCTGAAGCGTCAGCTGTATACCTTGCGTATGAAGGAAGGTATGAAAATTTTGGAACATTTAAATGCTTTTAATACTCTTATTTGTAAATTGGACAGCACGGGGGACAAAATTTCAAAAGAGGATAAGGCGGTAACATTATTAAGTTCTCTGCCTGAATCTTGGGATCATTTCGTAACCTCTATTAGTTTTAGTTCTAACGAGGATATTAGCTTTGATGATATTGTTGGAGCTATGATATCTGAGGAAACTCGAAAGAGATCTTCTCTGGAATCTTCAACATCAGAAGTTATGATGGCCAGAGGCAGAACTATTGAGAGGGGATAGAATTCGAAGGGCCCAGCTAGATCCAAGTCGAAGGGCAAAAGGAGCAAGTTGAAGTGTTGGTTCTGTAACAAATCAGGACACCTCAAGAAAGATTGCTGGAAACGTAAAGAGGCATCTAAGGAGGAGGACTCTACAAAGGAGGCTAACATAGCCGAGAAGGATTCAGGTATGGTTGATGAGGTATTATCTACGTCTATTGTCTCACAGTACCATTATGACTTGTTAATTGATTCTGGGGCATCCCATCACATGTGTCTGCATAAGAATTGGTATTCTACATATCAATCTATTGATGACGGGGTAGTTTACATGGGTAATGATGTTACATGTAAAACTGTTGGGATAGGGAGTATCAGAATTAAAATGTATGATGGGATTGTTAGAACACTGACAGATGTGAGACATGTGCCTGACCTGAGAAAGAATCTGATATCTTTGGGAGTTCTAGATTCTAGTGGATATAAGGGTTCAGTTCAAGGTGGAGTTTTGAAGATATCAAAAGGTATCTTGATTGTTATGAAAGCTAACAAAGTTGGGAACCTGTATAAACTTGAAGGAAAGACAGAAATCGATCAAGCGGGAGTCGCATCAGAGGATGCAGGTGAATCCACTCGCTTATGGCATCAACGATTGGGTCATATCAGCGAGAAAGGAATAAAGGTACTTGCTGATCGTAAACTACTTCCTAGTTTAAAAACTGTAGATTTGAAGTTCTGTGAGCATTGTATTTATGGGAAACAAGCTAGACAGAAGTTTAAACCTGGAAAACATACAAGTAAAGATATCCTTGACTATATTCATTCAGACCTTTGGGGCCCATCTCCAAAACTCTCGTATGGAGGATCATCATATTTTGTAAGTTTTATAGATGATTACTCGAGAAAAGTATGGATCTATTTGTTAAAGCGAAAAGCTGATGTATTTAACATTTTTAAGCAGTTTAGAGCTTTGGTTGAAAAAAACACAGGAAAATCCATTAAGTGTCTTAGAACAGATAATGGAGGAGAATTTACTTCTAAGGAATTTGATAATTATTGCAAAAATGAAGGGATCGAAAGGCATAGAACCACTGTTTACACTCCACAGCAGAATGGTGTTGCTGAACGCATGAACAAGACTCTTCTTGAGAGAGGAAGAAGCATGCTCAATAATGCAAAGTTGCAGCAGGAATTGTGGGGAGAAGCTTTGCTTACAGCTTGTTACCTGGTTAATCGATCACCATCGACAGCAATTGACTGTCAGATTCCAGAAGAGGTATGGACAGGTCAACCATGTAATTATTCTAGTCTTAGAGTTTTTGGTTGTGATGCCTATGCACTAACTCCAAAAGGTCAGCATTCAAAGTTAGATCCTAAGTCACAGAAATTAGTCTTTGTTGGATATGGTGATGGTGTAAAGGGGTATAGATTATGGAATCCTACTGCCCATAAGATCATCATAAATAGAGATGTTATATTTGATGAAATTTCTCTCATGAAATCAGATGATAAGAATGCCATGAGACAGGTTAATGTACCACAGTTACAACAAATTCAATTTGATATACATTCATCCACGGGTGAAGATCATGAAGATGTCCGTGAGCAGGATATTCATGAGGAAATCACTCAGGAGGATGAGCAGACTGAAACACCTCAAGAAATTGAGGTAATACCACAGCAAGCTCTACGAAGGTCTACACGGATCGGATCAGTTCCAAGTAGGTATGATGATTTTGTCACTTCTGTTGCTTTAATTTCTAATGAAGGAGAACCAAGTTGTTATAAAGAAGCAATAGAGGTTTTAGATAGTGACAAATGGAAACATGCCATGAAAGAGGAAATTGATGCTTTGATTAAAAACAAAACATGGGATCTGGTGGAACTTCCTAAGAACAGGAAATCGGTTGGTTGTAAGTGGGTATACAAGTTGAAGAAAGGTGCTGATGATACTATTTCGAAGTACAAGGCAAGGCTGGTTGCAAAAGGGTTTTCTCAGGAAGCAGGTATTGACTTTCATGAGATTTTTTCACCAGTTGTAAAAATTGTTTCTATTCGTATGGTGTTAGCACTAGTTGCATTGCTTAATCTGGAACTGGAGCAGCTAGATGTTAAAACTGCATTTCTACATGGAGATTTAGATGAGGAAATTTACATGGAACAACCGGAAGGGTTCGTTCAAAATCGCAACAAGAGTTTTGTCTGCAAACTCAAGAAATCATTGTATGGCTTGAAGCAGTCTTCAAGGCAATGGTACAAGAAGTTTGATTCCTTCATGGTGAGCCAGAATTTTACCAGAAGTGAATATGATCATTGTGTTTACTTTAAAAGGTTGGATAATGGCATGTTCATTATATTGGTGTTATATGTTGATGATATGCTTGTAGCAAGCAAAAGCATGGTTGAAATCAGCAGGTTAAAGGCTCAGTTGGCTAGGACATTCGATATGAAGGATCTAGGAGCAGCAAGACAGATCTTGGGCATGGAGATACACAGAGACAAGATGAAAGGCAAGCTGAGGTTATCACAAGAGAAGTATGTGGAGAAAATACTTCAGAGATTCAATATGGATAAGGTGAAACCAGTTAATATCCCTTTAGCTTCGCATTTTAAACTTTCTTCAGGTTTGTGTCCTAGTAATGATGAAGAAAAGGAGTATATGTCTCGTGTACCATATGCTAATGCAGTAGGAAGTTTGATGTATGCGATGGTTAGTACTAGACCAGATATTTCACATGCAGTTGGTGTTGTCAGTAGATACATGGCAAATCCAGGTAAAGAACATTGGGCAGCAGTGAAATGGGTGCTTCGATATCTTAGAGGCACAAGCAGTTATTGTATCACTTTTGATGGTTGCAGTGATAAGGTTTGCGGTTATGTTGATTCAGACTTTGCAGGTGATTTGGACAAAAGAAGATCTACTTCAGGTTATGTCTTTACTCTTGCAGGTGGTCCTATTAGTTGGATGTCAAAGCTCCAAAGCATTGTTGCTTTATCCACTACTGAGGCAGAGTATGTATCTGCTTCACATGCTTGCAAAGAGGCAGTATGGTTAAAAGGTTTATTGGGTGAGTTAGGACAGTTTCAGAAAAATGTAAAAAAATTTTCTGTGATAGTCAAAGTGCAATTTATTTGGCTAAGAATCCAGCTTACCATAGTAAGTCGAAACATATTCCAGTTAAATACCATTATGTAAGACATGTTATTGATGAAGGACAGGTGATTCTTGATAAGGTCCACACTCAAAAGAATTGTGCAGACATGTTCACGAAACCAGTTATATTGGAGAAGCTGCGGTGGTGCTTGGCTTTTCTTGGCTTGCAGAAAAGGTAATGAGCAATGAGCAAGGTATCAGGTTAATTGTTGTCAAGGTGGAGATTGTTGAAATTAAATGACAACGAATTCCTCTTCTGTTGGATTGAGGTCCTATTATTCAGCTTGCCGTTGTAACAAGACAGACTTAGTCAGAATATGGATAGGAACGCATTTAATGAATTCAGTTCTGTGTGAAATACTATAAATCCATGTATGCCCATAGAGGCTGAATGACAGAGAGTTCGAAAGAGGAATGATTGTGCTGCTTGTAATTTCCTGACTTGAACAATAAGTGAACCGATACCATTGCTCCGTGGATGTTTCCCTCTTGAGGGTTTTACCACGTAAATCCGTGTGTTTATGTTTTGTCTATTTTGCCATTGTTTTTCGTTTACTCGCATTAATAATTTTCGCTGTCCATAATCTTTTCGTGGCTGCAAGATTCAACAATCAGAAGCAATATTGTAGCAGCTGCAAGGGGACAAATGTTTCATTTTCACTCTCCACGACTGGGCTTAAAGAAAACCTCTTTTGCAACTTTCAATGGATTGGGCGGGAGTGTATATTCAAATTTAACTGCTACGGTGATAGTGACTGCGGTGAAGTGGAGCATGGATTGGGCGGGAGTGTATATTCAAATATTATCGCTACGGTGATAGTGACTGCGGTGAAGTAAGTGGAGCGCAACGGAAAACAGAACGGTGAACGGAAGGAAAATGAGAAAAAATCTGATGAAACAGAGTAAGAGACGGGCCCACGAGCCACGTAGGAAGTCAAAGCTGGCTGTCAGAGCTTAGAGTGTGCTCGTTAAGCCCGGCCACATGCTTTGAATCATTACAAACCATAAGAAGAATTCCCATTACAGCGGGATACAAATGACCTTTGAGCGTAGTTCTGAGTTACGTGATAAAATTGTCTTTGGAAGCAATATTCTCGAATATTTCAATAGTCTTCTCGGGCTACAAAGAACGAGCCCCTTCTATGGTAATCTCAGTCTTATTCCTGAAGAGTACCGATCCCTGAAGACTATTTGTCACTTGCACCAGTGGAGGAGATCAGTACTTTTTTATTACCACTTTGGCCTTGAAGGATTATGTCTCCATACGCCCTTGATTACCTGAAATCATCTGCTTGAAATCACCCCCTAAAAATATCGAGACATCGCTCCAAAACTCCCATTTGGAAAAGGTTGTGGAATTCATCAACTGTCTCGGAGAAATGTTGTCATTTCAAGATAACCTTAATGTTGCCCGTGTTCATTCCATTCCTCTTGCTCTGTCTTATGCTTGGTTGTCAGGGAAGTTTAGAAAAATAATCAGAACTTAGATTGCAATCTCCAATGTGAAGAATATTATTGAATTGGATTTCAAAATAAAGCATTATGGCGCTGTCTTGTGGAGAACTCTGCATCGGCAATAATATGAATTCTAAATTTTCATCATTTGCCTTGATCCATCATCTGCGGGAGTCTCTCATCTCCATTTACCTTTCGTTCTTTTGAATTTTGAGGTGAGGCAGAGTTTAATCTGGTTACCATAACCATCATGGTGACCACCTGAGATAGTTCTCTAACTTGCACAGAATACTGTTGACAACATTTCAAGAGGTTTCTAAAAATTATGAAGTTACCGCCCATCCCAATGGGCCCGCCAAGCTACCGTTTTGTATGTTGCCTTTACTTTCCGCCATGAATTGCATTTGCATCACCACATATATGAAAATGACTTTATTACTCAAATCGGATGGTGCTAAGAGGCTTGAATCTCCTCTAAAGACTAGGTGTTGCCAACAATGTTCGATGCATTTATAATGCTCAGTGTGACTGAGTTTTACACCTGTAGTGGCACCAGTGAGGCTCTAATCATTCTTCCAACTTCACCATAGACCTCAACTCGCCATAATTTTATCGATCTACAAATCATTCGATGCATATTAACGAGACTTCTGAAACTAGGAAATTGATGGTTCTGCACTGACCTCCTTTTATGGCAGGCACGCTTGAATCAGGCTGCATATATAATATTGAAGACTTCTAAATAATAACAAATGTGCGTGCTGATGTTTGCAAACCATACCTTCTGCTAACACAATGAATTCACAAGCAAATCTACTAGGTATCTTCAACCTATACGCCAATAAAGACATACTAATCATGATTCACATAAGAGATCTCCAAAGGAACCTTTCCAAGAAAAACAACGTCAATCATGTCCCATTGACAGATTTTTCAACTTGTCATTTCAACAGGTGCAGAGAGAATTGAGAAATTTAACCATCTCTTTAAAGGGAAACTGTAGCTTCCACCTTTGTAAAAGCCTTTCCTTGGTTAAATATAAAGCTCAAGTGGTGATGGTTTTCTCATAGTGTTTAGGATCAAATTTTGAATGCAATGTTCATAAATGACTCATAAATATAACCATCATAGGCTTAACTAGCACTTGATAGGGGAAATTTTAAAAATTTGGTCCAAAATTGGGGATAACAATATGTAAACCAAGCTGCATGGAACTCTAAATTAGTCTAGATGCAATATTTTGGGAAGGGTTTTTGTTGCATGGCTTTGATACCATGTTAGGATTTATATTCAAGAGCATAACAAAAAAACCCTTGTGCTTTTACAAAAATCCACTTGCACACAATGAGCCTAACTTTTTATTATCAAAGAGTTTGATAAATGAGTTAAGAGGTTTTACAATATGATCTTGCTTAAATAGACAAGCTAGTGAAGGTAGTCATGTGAAACACAATGACTAACTAACCATTCAAATATTGAACAATTCTTAAAACTCACATGGCATTGGCTCTAATGATTGGGAAGTGATCATGCAAGAGGTGTAGAGGTGTATCACAAAGTGAGAACACTTATCTCAACCACATGAGGTGGCACAAATCTCTAGAAGTCAAACTAAGTGAGCTTAAGTATAGTTTGAATAGGAATCTACTATATATAAAAACTTAAAATGCACTAAAAAGAACATTTGATAGAATTTAAATCATTTCAAAATTTAAATCATATATCACTTTCTAGTGATTAAAATTTAAAATCTATATTAGTGTTTTACATTTTCTTTATAATAGTGCTAGACAAATTTTAACCATAGTTCTTGGGGAATTCACTCGACCAACCCAAGTAGAACCATGCTTCACAATTGGATCTATAGTGGCAACAAAGAACAACCCACCAATCCCCCTACAATGGGTGGATGTAAAATAATAGCCTAATAAATTGGTCAAGATAAGATGAAGATTTATGGTCCTAATCATACTTAGCAGCTCCTTATTATAGTTGATTCATGAACCCATGCACTTGTATTGATGGAATTCAATCTTTATCTAAGTCCCAAGAATACTATAGCAATTAAGATTGTAGGGGTCGGTGAGCCTTACTTCTTATTATGTAATTAGTTATCAAGTTGCTTCAACCTCGACCAATCAAGATTAACATTGTGATTGTTGGGTCATTCATTTATGGGGTCTATCATTCATGCATAACCACTCTAGTTAATACGAACAAGGAAAATAGGGTGGGTGGCCTTTGCTAGTTCCCTATAGTTCCCACCGACCCAAACCCTTTCTAGTGGCATGTGCTTTGAAGCCAATTCAAGGGAAAACTCGATAGAATTCCTTAATATAGAGGTATATGAGCTATCGATAGTTGTGAGGGTGGATACAAGGATTGATTGGAGTTGTGTGGATCTAGGATAATAAAGGGATTCAATAGTAGTGAGTAGGTTTTCTTGGAAGAGAATGGATTCCAATTCCCTATATCCCGTTAAGGCACCACTAGTAGAGGGATAAACAGAAGAAGAGGGACAAAATGAGAGGGCCCCAACTATTCTAAGGGTAGTTGTGGGTGGGAGGAAACTTTAATTTATCACCTTATTCGTTATGTTTCATATATCTCATAAATGACAATATTTGAAAAATAAAGTCTCGCAATAGAAGCAATCTGCGAACATGAAATACCATTTCCATAATAATTCCCTCATAACTACCATAGAATTGTAGGGGCTTAATACATCTATAATAAACCATTGATTCAAATCCTAGTGGCTGGTCATGTCTTCAAATGTTTGTTACTGGTTGATGGAGTGTTGAGCCTCGTAGGTAGGAGTTATATAAGTATTAACCCCAATCTCAATAAAAGATAAAGTATAAGTAAGAACCCATCATTATTGATCTCAAAGAATACTCAACCAACTGAGCTAAAGGAGCTAATATTTCAATCTTGCTCTAAGCCTCATCCCTTGGGATTTTCCATTGATCCACCTTGAGCATTCCCCCTATTCCATGTAGGGTAATGGACCAGATGGGTCTCACTAATGAGAATCTCCTATTCATTGTTCTCTCTTTGAGATGGGAACTAGGGAAAGTGGTCATACTCACTTGTGCTACATGGGTTGATCGAATAACCCAAATAGAGTGGGTCGGAGACCCTATCTATCTATCTTGGGGTCGAGCTAACCCTTAGAATGTAGGGTCCCCCAAAAATATTATTGTTCCTGGATTGAAGGAGAGGCCCCATGAACTCAAATTCCCTCCCCCTCACAATCGCCAACTACATCCTCCTAGAACTATACTATTCTTTCCCACCCAATAATAGTTGGTGAATCCTCAAAACTACATTATTCCCTCCCACTATACTATTCCCTCCTACACACATTTTAGATTAGAACTATACTATTCCATCCCACTATAGCTATTTCAAGGCCTAAGTTGGGGGGAGGGGGGGGCGCTCAAGTGAGAAACTATAGAAAAACCAATTTGAATAGAAGGTACAACTAGAATCCCCACCCAACCCAATATAGTTTTGTGTGAGAGGAGATAGTGGTGTAACATGTCTAGGGCACTAGAATCCCCCCCCCTCCCACCCAAACTTTAACCCCCCATAATAACTATTCCTTGGGTACAAGATGCATGGAATTCAAGCTTGGAGCATGGTTGGAGAACTACAACCACCAAAGGAGTGGTTTCCACATTAGTAGCAATTAAAAACATGGTATGAAGGGATTTCATTTGAGCAACATGCCTTCCATTTATGTAAACTCTTGCATGAACACCATAAAGATTGATTGAAAAGTTTTTGGCTAGTATTGAGGAAAACATAACTTATTCTCACCCATCCCTTGAGTCTTGATTTCATTGTTGCATTAGGGGAAACAAATGCATGCATGACATGTAGTAAACTAAGACAACGTGGCTATAAACTCTTGCATGTGTATAAGAAAGTGGATGTAGTTGATTATGTTGATCCAACGTTTTACTCATAGCTCCAGAACCAACTATAAAAGAACTACCTATTCATTGAGGAAGTAGTTTACTATGTAGACACATTCTATTGATTATGATATTGATTTACCCTATCTATCCAACAACTCTACCCCCCTATCCATATATGGGGGGATGTATGTATATATAGGAAACACAAGAGCCTAGATGGATTAGTTCCCATTGTATAGTTTGGTCGTGCTCTCATCCCATGCCCTATATCTACATAAGTCCTAGCCCACCCAACCTACATATCTCCTAATATGACATAGCCCATCCCACCTATACCTTCCTAGTGGACACTCCCACCCACTTCCTCTTTTTTGGAAGAATTATTTATCTTTGCACGTAGGGGGACTACCAAAAACTGGTAGGATGAAGGAGAGCCTACCCAATATGGATAGTGTATGTGAGGGGAAGGCATAGGAAGTTGACCCTATTTACATTACAGAGGCAACCCAAGATTAGTTAGTAGCAGTTGAACTTGAATCAAGTCATAACCACCAATTCATAAGCACAAGAAGTTTCTTGAGTTCAAGTAGTTTCTTCATAACTAACATATGTTCCCACAAATGATGTTCTATAAAATGAAGGCCCATTCTCCTGACAATAAATTGATGAGCTAGACATAGCCCGTAGGTCTTATCTTGGCTTATCTTATATAAGTATTAACCCCAAGCTCAATAGAATTTGCAAAGAATGGATTCACTTTACTGCTACTAGCTATTGAACTATGAGGGATATCCCACACTATATAAATGGATCTATGTGATGAATGGATTCACTCTGTTGGATCTATTAACTTATATAAGTATTGACCCTAGGAAAAAATCTGTGATGAATGGATTCGCTCTGCTACTACTAGCTATTGACCTGTGAGGGATGTCATGCGCTATAGAAATAGATCTATGCCAGTTATTGCTTCATTGACAGAATATTTCTATGATCTTGTGACTAGTGATTCTTACTCTACCTTGGGTCATAGCTTCAAATCATAGGTGGCGCGATTGAGAATCTTGAGAATCCTCAATTTTGGTTATGTTGTTGGTCTTTTAGATAGATAGATAGATAGATAGGGTTGTTGGTGAATTGACTAATCAACTCAAAGTGCCATTTCGGTAGAAAATTCAAGACCCCACCACCCAAGGTATATAGGGTCAAGAGTTGAGATACCAGTGTTAGCCTATTTTGCTCCTTTGGTCAAAATTTGTCTTTTTAACAAATTCACAATGTTAGTTTAGGAATTTGAAATGGATTTAAGCATTTTGGAAAACCAAGTTCACTAGGATACTTTGTCCATCATTATGGGATGCCATAAATTCATATGCAGAAATAATCCTAGTTTGTTAGTCTCTTGACTTTGTCAAGGGATATTACCTTGTCAAGTCCTAAAAGGTTTTTTAGTTCTTTGTTTTTGTCAAAACCACGTGCATATATGAGACAATTTTTTTTGTTTCAAGAGGAGTTTGAGTTCAAAGAGAATGGGACAACTTGTTATGAGCTTAGAGAATTTTTAGGGTTTTTCACAACAACTCCAACAGATTAGTATGGTGGCCAAGGTTGTTGTAAATATCATTATTTTTAGGGGAAATATGGAGCTTTAGATTGCTAATGGTCAGCTACAGTTATACAATGTGGATACTATTTTGTTTGTTTCAATTTGTGAACTTTTAGAGCACTATTGTAAAGAAGACTCCACATGGAAATTCATTTATGATGCGTGGAAGAGGTGTTAAGAAGGTCAAAGCTCCCCAAAATTTCATCATTTTTATTCCATTCAAGGTTAATTACATGAAGTCAATAGAATGCATGTGTGTTGCCTCTTGAAACCCTTTCATAGTTAATAGAGGTTTTAAAATTTGTTGAAAAACAATCATTTCCTATTAAGGCATTCAAAGTCCTATTAAATGCAGAAAACTACTGTCATTTTTTTCTTTCGAAACCACTCATGTCTGAGTGAGCTCACTACAAATGTAGTGATATGATATGGTGAAGTCACTAAATGTTGTCGAATAGCCATTGAGATGCCCCTTGATCTTTTTAAAAAGGTCTATGTCATTCTATGTGGTGTTATTAGTGATGTTACACAAAGTTTTCAGTATCAAAGGAGGACATTTTCAAAAAGGGGTCACAATCAAATAAAGGAGTGACAGTCCTCTCAAAAAGTACATAGGCAGAGGATAGTCATCCAAGAAAATGGAGGCTATTTCATAGTCATGCTCAGGGATATTGAGAGTTTTTAAGAAAGCCATGAAGCCACCAAAGGCATAAATAACACAAATCGACACTATTCCATTAGTGGCATTATTCTTCATTACTTAGGTTGCATGTTATAGTCAACAATTCACATAGAAAGTCGAAGAAAATATATTATGACAAATCTTAAAGCCTTCAAAAAAAATATTCTAAATAGTCAATAAGAGATGGGAGGAAAGTCATTGCTTAAAAGGTAAAGGAATATAAGATCAATGTTCATGACAGGTCTGTAGATCTCAAAGGAATATGCATAAAGACTCATAGTCGAAGAGGGAAATTCATAGCCAAAGCAGTGAACATGAGACTTTAGGCACAAGTTGATGATAGTTAGAAGGTCTATACCAATATGAAAGCAAGTGGAAAGTAAAGACAGTTGTTAGTATAGGCACTAAATAGTGGAGAATGACAAAGTTGATGAAAGGTAATCCACCATCTATGTAATGGACCAAAGGAACCAAAAGGCAGAGCCAATTCATGAAGCAAATAAAGTTTTGAGTACAAGATAGTCCATTACTCAAGGGAAGTGTTCATGTAATCCTTTCCAAAGTACATAAATTTGTCTCCACCATGCCTAGAAAGGGTTGTAATGTGTTTTCTTGGATGAAGACCTTAAGGATTCTTCAAATTCAAGTGCTTTATGACTTGGAAGAGCAATAGTTGAAGAATCATGCTTGTAAAAGACAAGGAAATGATCAACATAAGTAAAGAGGGTGGTAATGTGTGAGAGTTAAGGGACATAAAATCACTACATAGATAAAAGATAGACATGATGACTGCTATAAATGCATGATAAAAGAGGACAACGTTCTATAAAGAGAAATGACCTAAAAGATAGTATTAATGACTGTAGTATGAAGATCTTGAAGACTGAGAATGAAGATAGAGCATGGAGAAAGGAATAGTTTTATCATGATAGTAAAAAGGAGATAATCTATGGAAGATTGCACAAGGATAGACCTCATACACATGGCATTGATTTTCAGATTGAAAAGACAACCATTGCTAGAAAGAAAAGGCACTTTCCAAAGACTAGCTAAGACAATGATTATTAGAGAAGGATCTATTATGGTCCACTGATCTAAAAGAGAAGAAAAAATGATTGCCATATAGGGAAGGGGACTAGCATTTAGACTGCATTAGACTATGACAAATTGCTAGAGGAAGGATGATAGTTGTACAATAAAGTGAAAGATAATGAAGGAATCATATATGACAAGGTGGCATCTCAATGATTATTAATAGTGAGCTTTCATGTTGGAGGATAGTCTTCAGAAGGGAGTCTATATTATGATCAACTTACAAAGATGAAGATAAGTTTGTCACAGTCATGCAAAGAATGGTAGCTAATGCTCTCTATGATAGTCTAGTCACCTTGAAAGGATCCCAATCATGATTGTCACATAAAGAGGTAATGATCCAAAGATAGGGGCCTCATTAGGATTTATGGTTTCATGTCATGACATAGTTAGGATGGCTCTGTATAGAGCATTACTCATTTATTTTGGAGTGTTGCTTAGAGTTTCCAAGGAGGATAGTTGGCAACAAGTTTGTATTGATAGTTTTCAATATTTTGAAGTCTCAGGTGTACAAGTTGTGAGATTATATTAAAAAGGGGAATTGCATCTTGTATAGTGTTTCTAGATAAGCAAAGAAATGGTCTTCAACTCAAAGGACAACACCATAACTGATGAGCAAGAGTCTAAAGGACATAATGTAGCGACAGTACACTAAAGCATGGAGGAACAACTTTTAATTGCATGTTGCATCTTTGTTGAATCACAGTGCATTGATTGTGAAAACTAAAAAAGTAGGAATTGGTTGGGAGTTTGAGTCTTTAAAGATGGGTTTTGACTCAGTAATGATGGATGGTTCATATTTTCTTTCAATAAGAACATGTTAGGTGTTCAGTTAAAGTGCTTCTAGAGTTTCTAGTTTTAGTTTTGATTTGAAGAATTGCTTAAATACCATTGCACTACCACTTTTAAAGGAAATCAAAGGTATCATGAAAATGGCATCTCATGGAAATAGAACAAGTAACATTCACAGTCACATGTAATCAGAGGCATCCTTCAATTCTCAATTGCTAAGTCTGTAGGAAAGCAAGCACAAAGGAGTTTAATTTGTCAAATGTTTTTTCTTCAAGTCCTTAGAATTCACTTCCTCATGCTTATAGATATGACAAGATAGTGTTATGATACTTATAATAAGTGATATCCAATACCAATGTGGTAGTTATCAGGTGAAGAGTTGAGATAGCCAAGGCATGACAACATAATTGGAGTTTATGAATAGCAAGAAAGTATGTCAGTCTTCATGAACAACCAAGGGAAGGCAGTCAAAAGAAAACCTACTATGTACATTTTAAACTCATATAACATTGTTTTTACAATAATGGAGGAAAAAAATATGAGTTTAATGAGGACTTTCATGTGAGTGAAGGGAGGAATGTCACACAGACTATAGGAGAGTCATATAAATGCAATGAAAGTCCAATGATGAGTTGCTAACTTATGATGTGAGAACACTATAATGACAATGGGATATTGTACAAGAGGTATTTGACAATTGAAATGGTTACAGTGACAAGTCATGAAAGGGAAATAGATTGTAAAAGGAACAACATAAAAAGACATAGTATACAAGCTAGAAAAAAGGGTAATACATAGGCTATTATGACATAATACAGTAAAAATGATAAGTTTTAGTCAAGTGTATGAGGGTAGGATGAGAATGCAGGATAAAGAGGGCTTTATGATGATGCCAAGTATAAAAAAATTCCCTTAAAGATCTCTCATGCCCCTAAGGATTTTTTTTAAATTCTCAGACTTTTTTCACATGGCCTATGAATCAATTCAAGGGAAATTATGACAAGCTAAGCAAATGGAGCATATCTAGGGAAGTTTGAAGCATTTTTAGGGCATCTAAGAGCTATTTTGAAGCCTTGATTATAGCATGGTCTTTTAGGTATTGTTTCATAGTGTTGGAGCTATGTTGCTTTAATTTCATGATGTATCATGGCTTGAACATGCTTATTTTGGTGCTAAAATTCAAAGAACGACGTCTTGTGAAGGTGTTGTGAAGTGTTGTAAGAGATTTCTACATTCTTCTAGACTCTATTTAATACAATTCACCTAAAAACCACCTTTTTACTAATCAACAAGTCCTATTTTGAAGTTTTGTAAAGTCTTGTAACAAGATTTCACACTTTTCTAGGCATATTTTCACTATTTACACCTTTCTCATGCTTTATTTTGTCTTTTTATGCCCTCATATGCTTATATTAAGTTTATTTTTGGGTCCTATCCTGACAAACAACATTAAACATGACTTAATTTTTGACACTTGGTTTTGGGTCCTAGGTGGGACTCATTCACCAAGGGTGGCGAATGAGTCCCCCTTGGCCCTAAATTCAAAAAAATTCAAAATTTCTTTCAGGATTTTACTCAAATTCACTTCATGTCGGCCTGTGATGAGGTATGAACAGATAGTAAGGCACAATATCTGTATAAATATATGATTTTAATCTCATTTTACATCTCCCATTCACTCATTCATTCAAGCATTCATAATTCAAGCAATTTTCAAGCAATCAAGCATTTTGCATCATCAATTCAAGCACTTTCAAGCACTTTGGAGCATCCATTAACATCACTTCAGCTTTGCATATTCAAGGATGTGGTAAGTTTGTAATAATTTCATGTTATTCATTTATCATCTCCTTTGCATTTCATTCATTTCTATTGGGTTTGATTACCAAAGTGGGGTTTGACCAAGGAAAACCCCTATTCACTAACCCCCCAACATTTTTTCCCTTTGCATGTGTCTTTGTAGCCTTTGTTTTGCAGATTTGATAGGTTTAAAGGTGTTAAAAAGTGGATTTCAAGTCAACTAGGCTCTTCAAATTAGTTCATCATCTATTCAAGCAATTTGAGTGACTTTCAACCCATTTTCTACAAAGTTGACCCTGACAACCATACATTCAGTCATTACCAGATCTGGAGTAGTAGTGTTGACCTTTGACTTTTTTGAAATCCTGGGGAGGACTGATCTATCACCCTTGGCGAATGAGTACCACTTGAAATCTGGAAATCTACATTTTGTTAGAAATCAACTCTCGCCTATCAAAAATTAGTTCCCGACAATTTTTCGATAGGAGGACTGATTCACCACTCTTGGTGATTGAGTCCCACTGTGAAAAATCAAAAAGTTTCATCAATGTTCTAGACATTCCAGAAAGCTCACACATCATCCATGTGCACTCATATTTAACCCTGTACCTTCTGTTCTGTATATTTCTATCAATTTCTTCATATTTCATAGTAGTTTGCATATCACACTGTGTTTTCAAACATAACATAAATTGTATCTTTGCATTCATTCTAGATCATTTTAATCAATAAATTGCTTTTATTTTAGTTCATTTACATCACATTACATTGCACACATACTAATTTGAATGAAACATAAGCATTTTAGGATCTAATCTCTCTCCTTTTGGGTGAAAAACCCTATAAGAGTTAGAGAGTCCATTGGGTCCTAAAATCTACGTTTCACAAGCAACCTTTAGGAGAAATTTTGAGGGCTAAAAAGTAGGTGTATCTATTTTGGATGACCAAAGGAGTTTTGAATTAGCAAGCACATGTTCCTATTCTCATGTTAGTTGTTTAACAACATATAAAGAAGCCTTAGGTAGATTTTTCACCAGTTCTCTTCTCTCTTAGAGCATTGTACTGTAACTTTTCTAAGTTCTTTCATGCTAGAGCAGTAGATGTAGCTCACTTTTAGACTTTTACATGCTATAAGAACACCTTTTATCAATAAAATTTAGTAGTTTTTCTTTCTCAATGGCTCATTGTGTGTGTATGAATGATTTATACATATTTATGTGATTTTATGTATAAATCCTTAAGTTTGTTGTCTCATTTCAGCACATTTAAGTAGAAAACATGTCTTATATAGGTTATAAGTTATGTCATTGACATTTAAACTCTTTATTTGTGAAAGATATATCTGGTGTTCGTTCTAAAGTTGTAAACATATCAACTTTCTTATGAAATACTGATGTGTAAGCATGTTAAACAATTGAGTTGTGTGAATTTAGCTGGGTATTTAGGAAATTGTATGTTAAAAATAAAGAGTAGAATAGGTTTGAAAATATTTTTGGTGCATCACCTTAGGATCGTAGGTTTTCATTTTCATGTCATTCCTATCTCTTTCCTTTGCAAGCAATAGTAGGTGGTTTAGTTTAGGTGATAGTTCCAGGAGAAACAACTCACTCTGGAGGTTAACTCCCACAACCTAAGCCCACAATCAATAGAGTTATCCCATATTTCACCAGTAGGCTAAGTTTTGCAACTCAGTAAGGGTGCACTATTTGGTGATAACAACTAGTGAGAGAATGGGCTTTGATCAACGGGCTACTATTCTAAGGGTGAGATTGATTGTCCAATAAGACTTAGGGTAAGGCTCGCTCTCTCCCTACCTTTCATTTGGGGTAAGGCCACCCCTCCCATACCTTGGAATTTTCTCCCCTAGCAATGTTGCCACTTAATTTATCGTTGTTTCCTTGATGAGAGATCATAAAAAAAATGATTTTCCCTTGGGTGGGTGGCTAGAGACCTAAGTTGTAGAAGAGCCACAAGCTCAAAAAATGAGAACCTATTTGCAATAGTAGGAACTCTTCCAACCATTACATTCCTATTAGAGACCCACCCAACCATCAACACTAACAAAACCAACAACCCATAAAATCATATTCATGCTAATAGCTCAATTCTAGTGAAAACAACTATAACATTATTCAACCTGCTCCTCTTTGCCTCAATCTTCAGAAGTAGCAATAAAGTCAAGGAATAGATACAAAGATAGGTCATCACCAATTGAGCCAAGAAGAATGATCCATGTCCCTTTCTTTGGATTTGCTTCTGCTCGCTCGAGGTTGATCATGTACAAATATATGCTTCTCTATATTTTTATAAAGATATAAAATCCTCAAATTTTAATTCAATTATTCAAATAAACAATAATTTTAAAGTATTGTTTTATCTCCATGAATTTCTTTGGGAATAGTTTTAAAAATTACAAATTTTTATAAGAGGCTCCAAACAATTATCAATAAAAATAATATTTATTGAAATAAATTTTGGTACAAATTTTATGCAATGTTACTAAATGTTACCAACAAATTAACTAGTATAGCTCTTACCAAATATTTAAGGCTTAATTATTTTGGGATCTCTTTTTGGGTTTCCCATTGGGATGTTACACCCTTGTAGTTTTGATCTTTTTCTATTTAAATTTAAAGTCAAAATCAAGCATTTTATACTATTGATGCTCTCTTACATTTTCTTTGAAGGACAACTATGCTGAAATATTCATAATTTGGCGTTATATTCATGTATAAAAATGCAGGAATTTATATTCATTTTAGGACAATAGGGAATACTCCTTAGCAAAAATAAAATTACAAGAGAAGTCAATCACAAATGATGATATAGTCATCCTAAAGTATCAATCTAGTATTAATGGGAATGATTAAAGATTGAAGTCTATGAAGATATTTTTTGATGAATAGGTAGCTATCTATATTAAAATAAAGATAAAGTTACATATTCACAAAAAAAAGTGTTAAGAAGGCACACCCCAAGAGTCATATGGGAAAATCCCAAAAAACCAAAAAACTGGTCACTTGGGCCTAGCCCAGAAGTCCATAATCATAATGTGGCTAGAGCAATGCCAACAGAGTTCAATCAGGATTTCCTATTCACAAACCTGCCTGTAAGGGGATTAGATTTCAAACCCTTCTGGTCATGTGAAGGAACCAGTTCAAATTGTGGGAACTTTTGTGGCTAGGAGCACTTGGAGAGCCTGGGAGGCGGTTAAGCCCTGGCTCTGATGGCTTTCACTCAATCAAAAAAATGTTTGGTGGTTGCCTCTTTTTGCTAGTGATGGTCAGCCTCTAGCTAAGTCGCCTTGGCTTAAGGCACTCAGGTTCCACAAGAAAGGTATTCAAACTTTGCAGCAAGTGTTTCACAGACACAATGTGCATCATGCCATGGTAAGATTTTTGTGCCCTTCATAGGCTTCAAAACTAGGACTATGTCACTTATGATGGTCTGGTGAATGCTCTTCTTGTATAAATGCTTCATAAGGTGGGAATTTGTGGGTCCAAACCCTGGTAGAAGGACTGGAAGTGGTATCTAGACACCCCTTTTAGAAATTACAAGCCTAGGCTTGGGTATAGATGGCTTTAACCACACTTTCCTATGATTGAAGGTCTAAACCAGAGGTGGCCTCTTCAATCTCCCGCTCATGTCTGGCGAAAAAGATTCTTTGCCACTTGGTTTACAAGTGTTGAGTTGAAGCTTTGCCACTTTGCTTAGTGTATTCTTTTCCAAGGCTTTCCTGTGGGTTCTCGGCTTGTTCACCTGAGGGTCCAAGATCCTCGTTTCCCTTTTATGTGGGCAAGCTAAGTCATTTAAGCATCTGTTCTAATTTCATACTAGAGCCCAGTAGTTTTGGACTTGGATTCATGACTTCTTTAGGCCCTTTAGACCATAGCCTTTTTCCTGGCATATGATTCTGCTGAGAGACTCACCCAAACTTCTTGCTAAGTATACCTAGTTTTGACACACTTTTAGGGTGGAAATCCTCTTTAATATTTGGAAAGACACAAATGGATAAAAATGTTTCTTTGTATTCTAAATCTATTATTTGTTCTAATGTGCTCTTACAAATTCAGGTTCAGGCAAGTTGCACTTGAGGTGGCTCACCTGTAGGTGCATTTGGATCATTGGGGCAATGTCTCGTGTACTGTTGTTCGGGCACTCGCTTCGCCCACCTTCTCTTGTGGCTGGTCACCCTCTCAGGGTTGGCAGGGGAGTGGCTCTACTCACCCCCACTCTCAGCCTCCTGTTCAGTGTGGTTCTCGCCCTCCTCGACAAACCTGCTCTCCTCCTCCGCGAGCTCGCTAGGGGCGGCCCTCTGGAGGAGTTGCGGGGAGTAGTCGTGCCGGTTCCAAGTGGCCCTTTGATGAAGGTATTTTCAAATATTGGTAGCTAGAGAATAAGTCCCTAAAAATGCAAGAGGATTTAGCATCCAATATTTATTTTATAAATAGTCATAGCACAAAATCTAGAGATGATCAAACATTGAGTTTGCAAGTATAAAATATATTTTTTAGTTGTGGACTAGATTTGGGATAGTGAAGTCAACCCAATGTAAATTGTAGAAGAATATTTTGGTTCTAATGTACACACATATTTGTAACCTACGATCTTTTATATATTTTAAGACACATTGATCTAATTGTCTTCATTCATTGTTAGTCACTATTTAGTGACTAAATTGAAAAAATCTATTTATTTATTAATATATATAGTATGCTTGTACTTTCTATTTGATATTGTTTAGTCTTATCAACTCAAATTGAACAACTCATTTAATTTAGGTTGATTTGCACTCAATTACTTTGTGTAATTAATTAATCTAATTTAACCCTAAAAGATAAACTACTCTCAGTTCAAATGTTTAAAACACTTTTATTATTAACATCTTTTAGTAAATATATAGTACTATACATTTTAACTATGAACTACTTTAATAGTATCAATATACAAGGTTCATTTAAGAGTAAGATAATCTAATTGAACTGCTATTCCAGACAATATTGCAACTCAATGGAAGAAGAAAATAGAATGGTATAAGCGATATTATTTTCAAATAACCACATCTTTTAAATAACCACAAAGAATTATCACATTATCTTATTTTACATACATCTACATAATACTTATTTATCAAAAAATTATTTAAACAATGATAAAAAAACACACCAATCCATATTTATACTTATTTTAACATCAATTTATTAATACCTATTTATCACATACATTGATGTTAATACTTAATCCACTCACACTAGTTTATTTTATTCCCGCTCACCCTGGGTTATAGTAGAGGCTACAGAAGGCCAGGCTGGTTTTCAAGGATGTGGAGCTGAATCCACACCTGAAGAACAGTCATGAAAACAATAACAAGCCGCGTTCATGCATAATCCCCCAAGCTGGTGATCTACATTTATACACACGTCCATGCACTCATCTGTTCTCCATATCCAACATACTCCGTGAAATCCACCGCTCTTGTTTATACAATAGCCGTTGAGTAATCACCCAGGGACACTTGTAATCATCAACAGCATATTACAAATCAGCAAGTAGTCGAGAATATCAACATATGTATTAATTTACTAATATTGAAGAGTAGAGGAGAATAAATATTATTATTACCATCTTCATCTTCAGAAGCAAAAGCAAAAGTGGCCGTGAGCAAAGAAATCAAAAGAAGCACATATATGCCCTTCGCCATTTGAGCAACTCCAAATGTGTTCTATCGGAAAGTAAATAATGTATTCTGTGAGTAAAGGATTACCTCCATATAAACCTCACACATCAACTACTCTCCTCCGTCATGTGTATCGCGCAATTTCCTTTATTTATAGTTATATTCAACGTTTATTGCCACCAGAAATCCGATTTCAAGATTCTTTTGGAGTACTTAGGCATACGGCGATGCCAAATAATATGAAATGATTTTAAACGTTAACATCAACATCGAAATGCCCAAAACAAGTCATAGGGGAGATGGTGAACTCTATTATGCCTAAGCGTTCGTCCTCTGTCTCCCTTATCCGTTCGCAGAAACTATCTTTTCACTCGGGAAACAATGCAGATGGCTTTTATTTAGATCCTTTTTTTGCTTTCATTTAGATATTTTTTAATTGAAGTTCAGCCAACGCCATGATTGCTAAATGAATGATAGAAACATTAACATGAGTGGTGGGTGCAAAGTAAATGTAGGCCTACATTAATTTCAATGTTTTAATAATATTGAAGAATTGTGAGTTTAAAATAAGAGATAACTAGCAGTTGCATGGACATGCAACGATCAGTTGATAGGGGTCCACTCCAAACGGTTATTGAATGGGAAGCAAGGAAGAAACTTGTTTTAGTAATGCAATGTGAAGTATAAATATTGACAAATATTTACAATTGCTTGAATGATTTCAAAAAGGGAAAGCATATTAATAATTGAATATGGAAAAAGGCGAAGTTAGTTTATAGTAGGAGGTGAACGGGGATAAGATTTGTCGAGTACATTGTAATGAACAGTGATGTTTGAAAATCAATTTATATATTTATATGGATAATTAGATGGATAGATCAATTAAAGCAAAGCTATGTGTACATTAAAAGATATGAATTTGACTTACGTTACTTCGTGTAAATTATTTGCAATGTATGTATTAATTGCGATCTCATTACATTTGATAAATTAAATACAATTTAAATTTTCAAATAATTAGTTTTGTCACTCTATTTTAGTTTTATATTTATTGGCCTTGGATGCACATGCATATTTTAGCTTTTTGTCTAGGTTATTCAATTAATTAATTAATTATTAGTTAATAATGTTAAGATACATATGCATAGAAATACAAGGTAGACTGTTTAAAGAATTATTACCCATGCTTTTAATTATTAATATTGCATTTAAAAGTATTGTTTAACAAAGGTAGTGTACAGCTTTGGGTATCACACATTTTTGAAGAAAGAAAGATGTTTGATATTGGATACTTTCTATAATTACTATTTAGTGCATAATTTTGTGAATTAAAGTTTTAGTATGCATGTGTTTTTTGGGTTCGTAGTAGTAAAATAAAATAGGGACAACTATAAAAAATTGGAAAGTAGTCAATAACAAGGACATTTCAAATAAAAATATCATTTTTTAATGAATCACTTAATAGTGCAACTGAAGAATCAATCATACCATTTTTTATTAGAAACAAATAAATAGACCTCAATAAGAGAAGAGTGTGAGGATGCAATACATTTTTTTTTTGGATTCTTAGAATGAATGAATAAAAGATTACACATGTACCTATGTAAGAACAAATATGTGACATTAAAATCCAAAACACAAAAGCCACGCTCGTTATCCACCCTACCATATTGGCATCATGGAGCCTCGGGGACTCTAGCCAAACCCCTGAGCAAGAAAAGTCTGAAATGTCCACTGGAAATTTTGTGGAGTTCCACTATACATCACACAATATCAAAGTTGAGGAAAATCTAGTGTTTTTATATATGATCAATCATATTGAAGTGTTTTTCTGTTGTAGTAATTTTGTAAAAAATAATCATCGTGAATTTGGAGCACTTTTGTATGCTCTAGCCTAGTACCTACAAATAGAAGAGAGGGGTATGTCAGTGGAGGGGCAAGCAAGATCAGGAAAAAACCATAAAAAATCAGTAAGTATATCAATAAAACCAATATAAACAATCTAAAAGTGGAAATAATCAATAATATTTACAATTTGTTCATCGAATTTATTTATTGATAATGGAAAACTTTTGTACTTACATGCACTGTTGACATCATTTAACAAATGTGAGCAGCATTGGATTGAGTCATTGGAGCATTAAACAGTTTGAAATAGACAATTTAGAGTGCAGTATTTCTTTTGGATGCCTATTGTATTTGTGGAACATCATAAAGGAAATCATATATATCTACAATAAACTAGTTATACATATACATATACATATCCATATACGTACATATACATATACATATACATAAATACACATATAGATACATATACATATACATATACATATATACATATATACATACATGTACATATATTATTTTAGGTTGAATTCTCATTCGAGAGTTTGAACATAGATGTGGTCCAAAATGTCCAAGAGAATATATTGATTAAGTTGTATTGTTGAAAGAGCCATTGTGATCTTCATTCAAGAGAAGATTATAGTAAAAACGCCATTGGCTATTGCTTGTTATATGTGCCCATGTTTCACAAACATATTTTTGCATACACATCTTAGGCATGGAATGTAGACAAAGTCTTTTTGTATGGATATTTTTTATAGATGATTAATTTATTGTTCATGCCTTCTTGTTATATGTTTCTATCTTTAGCATTACACCCATTATGCAGAGTTTAAAGAGATTATCAATGTCTTTTGGTTGGAAAAAATGTAGTTAAAATGAGAGATTGTTGTAATTTTTTGCCCTTGGTTTATTGTTTTAGTTATCTTTGTGCATCTTTATGCACCTTTTTAGTCATTATACAATCTCTATACTGTGCATAATGAAGCTTTGTGGATGGCTCTCCAGTTGAAACAAATGAGAAAAAAAGAATACCATGTAACATATTAATACAAGATTCGAGCTACATTCTTTGGCAATAAATATTGAAGACAACTAGAGAAATTATATAAGAGGTGTAAGAGAGTAATTTATTGTTCATATCTTTCACTCTCTACTTATTATTCCTTGTTATATGTTTGTATCTTTGACATTATACCCATTTTGGAGACTTCAAAGAGATCATGGCTCTATATGGATGGAGAAATTACACCTAAATCTTATTTCCTTTGTAAAAAAATATGGCTAGGGTTAGTAATTTTTTTACCCTTCGTTTATTGTTTGTAGTTATCTCTATGCACCTTTGGTGTTATACCCATTAACATAGGAACAATTGCAGATTAACATAGAAGTAATTGCATATGTATATATATGCAGAGAGCTAGTATGAAAGCATTAAGATTTTGGAGATGACAATAGTTTAGTGGTTGTTAAGTGTTTTCTAATAGCTCTTTTACAATTTCTCTATTCGCCTATAATATTTAGTTGCAAATAGTGCACCTCGAATTTTCAATTGAGTCTGTGGCATTAATAGATTTAACTACAATTGCTCCTATGCTAATGGGTACAATGCCAAAGATACACACATATAACTGCAAACAATAAACGAAAGATTCACAGAGATAACTAAAACAATAAACAAAGCGTGAAAAAACAATTGCTTCTATGTTAATATGCAATTACTCCCATGCTAATGGGTATAAGAATGTAGCTTCAATTTTTAATTCACAACTCAACTATTACATAGATTGGTTATGTTGTATTGATATCTTTAATGTGGGTTTTCGATCATGTGCCATCTACCTGTGATTCTTAAGTGTTTTTCTAATAGTTCTTTTACAATTCATGTATTTTGTCTATAATATTCAATGCCAAATAATGTAGCTTAAAATTTGAATTGATGAACTGAATGTTACATAGACTGCTTGTTTTCTATCAATATCTACTCGCTCATAACAAAATGTTAATTATTGTAGGTCACTTGTTCAATTGTCCATGGTGTTAAGGTCTATTTAATGTGGGTTTCCGACCATCTATGCTTTTCCTGTGATTATTAAGTGTCCTTGAACTCATATAATAGGTACTAGAATGACACTTATCTGGTGCTAAATATTATAGAGAAAAGCCTCATTTATTAGAAATTTAAAATATGTAGCATATAAGAGGAAAACAATGACAATGAATAGTGTGTTATGAGCATGTGGAAAGAAGAGTACCATGAAGAACAATTTTTCATGCGAAACTTCAAACAGATGAGGGGAAATAAATATCATGGAACATATTGATAGAATACATATAACATGTTGCATCCAAACAAAACAACCACAATAATTAATAGTTTATTATAAGCAACTTGAAATAGATGAGCGACAACTCACAGTTGCAAGATGTGTTAGAATAACACTTTAGAATCACATGTAAATGGGCTATGAACATGAACAACTCACCTTTTTCCAATTTTTTTGGCCTTCTCTGAAATATGTAAGCCATTTTACATGGGTGTTGTAGTGTGGGAAAGTATAGTATGAAATGTGCCACAAAAAAATAGAATTTGTAAGTCGTTTTACATGGGTGTTGCAATGTGGGAAAGTATAGTCTGAAATGTGCGACAAAATATAGTGATTGAGTTGCATTGTACAAAGAGCCATTGTGGTGTTGTTTGTCTTCAATATATATATGCATATATCTATTTGTCTATGTTTTAAAGGATTGATTTTTACATATAGTTGACATTGTATGTAAATATATGTGTGTGTGTGTGTGTGTATGTGTATATATATATATGTATATGTGTATATATGTATATGTGTGTATATATATAACCTATTTGTCTATAATATTTAGTCCCAAACAATGCAGCGCCAATTAAGAATATATGTATGTATATATATGTATATATATACATATATATATATATATATGTATATGTATATACATATACATATATATGTATATGTATATCTATATACATATACATACATACATACATATATATATATATATATATATATACCTGTGATGTGAAGACTTTTGACCACATCATTTTACCTATGATTCTCAAGTGTTTTTGTAACAATTGTTTTACAATGTGTGAAATGACAAATCATGTAAAATAGATTTTATATGGAAGTTTAACATATGGAGAGTACAAGTTGGAGACCATAGATATGAAGAGTTTCTTATACAAAGCTTCTGCTATACAAAATACATATAGCAGTAATGATGAACACAGATAACAACACCTAGTAGGAAGAGGGCACATAGCACACACAAGCCAAAAATGAAAGAAACCAGTCAAAAGGTAGAGGTCAATCTTATGTTTGTTGAAAAATAGAACAAGTAAACTACAACAATAAAGATCTTGTTACAGGCAATGTCAAAGAGATGAGAGGAAGAGAATATCATGAAACTTATTAATATAAAACAAGAAATCTATGTAATAGTTGTCATTTACCTATTGGCTATATGTTTGAATTGTCCATAAGGGTTTTCGTCAAAGCTATGGTGGCTATAATTTTTTATTATATTTAGATTTTTTTTTTGTTAGCTGAAAAGGCAACTATACGAACATGGAAAAATGTAATATGGAGAATAGACACCATTTATTGTAGTCAAATTCATGTAAGAACCTATTGGTTATTTTTTAAGAATCAAACAGATCTCCATAAATACCTATGGATTTCACCATTTCCAATTATTAGTAATTCTAAAGGGATTGGCCAACAAACGAAATGTGCAGTATCCACACTAAGCATTGTAGCATGTGCAGTTAACTCAGCTACCTAGATAAGAGTTATATCAATAGCTCTCTTGACCACTAGTGAACCAATAACTTCTTCAATAGGCCTAGAAAACTCATGTTTACTAGTACTAGGTGCCATAGACCAAATTGCAAGGGTATGCAACTTTGGACTATATCCAGAACCAAATAATTTATCCTCAAATTGATCTTCAGATATCAAAGCTTGAGGATCTCTCCTAACCACATCATATGCTATGGAAGCAGTGAGTACATCCTGGTAACAACATGATTCCACTATCTTTGACAATCCTTCAAGCATCAGTGGGAGTAATAGCTGCAATTTCAACCCTGATTTTCTCTTCCTCCGCTTTCTTAGCTTCCTCGCGATGAGAAGGGTTAGCATTAACTCGGGTTGATTCAAGTCTCTCTTTTATTTCCTTACTCCATTGTTGAACCATAAACTCCTAAAATTCTTTGGTTTGCACAAATTTATCATCAACCAAAAGCTCATCACACTCCCTAATCCTAGGATCATCATCATTTTCTTTGTCATACTACCACTTGACAATCCTATCAGGAGGAACATCTGAACTATGAGTTTCTTCAACATGAGGAAGGGGAAATTTCTGCTGTACCTCATTTTCTGGTATACGTTCTACCATTTGTTCTTCCCTAACCTCCTGAACATCTACAGGCTGTTTTGGTATATCCATAGCTTGTTGTTGTCATTGTTGTTCTAAGAGGACTTGGGCTTTGTCTACAACCTCCTTTACTTTCACCTTAAACTCACCAGATTGATAATCCCTTATCATAGTAAAGTCGATGTCAAAGGGGTTTGTAATTACATTGTATAGACTGATGTAGAAGGCATTCCTTTTCATAACCTTCTCTTCAAGGTTTGTCATAAATTTCCATTCTCTTTTCCTCGCCATGACAACCTCATCACTTTTCAGATTTCTTAGTACATCATCTCTATATTAAAATTCATGATGTATGATGCCTAAGCCCTTTTGTCTTCTTCTTCCAGCCACAAACCCTTCTAGATCAAAAATTCTAATCTCATTGATAGCCATTATGAGATTACTCACCATAATTCTGGCCAAACTTTTCATACCCCTTAGGGGCAGTGATCTTGAAATAAGCAAAAGTACACTGGGGATGTATTACAATCCCCTTGTTTCCTTTTCTGAACATTTCATAATCCATGACATCAATTTGCCACATGGGCTCCATGAAAGCTAGTCTATCTGAGACATACAAGGGTAGAAAATGAGGTGCCACCTTAGCTCCATAAGCCCTGATCAAAGTATACTCAGAATGTAGAAACCAGTTAGCCCAATTATGTGTTGCTTTAGAGCCTAGTACATCCTTTAGGTGCATAATACTTTTGATTTTTGGGGAAAGTCTGAATCTAGGTGCTACACACAGTGATTCTAAAATACCATATCTTAAAACATTGGAAAACAAGATATAATTGGAGTTGGAGCAATCTTGATCCCAAATGTATGTCCACATTTGTACAAGGATGTATTATTTTCACTGTCCTTAATCTTCAGATTTAGCTTCCTTTTCCACTCATTATCACCTTCCTATAAGAGCATATGCATCAATAAAGAGTAATGGGGGAAAGAAAAAGGGAGCACCTCATTTTTCAAATTTAGAAAATCCTCATGCATCCGTTCAACAAAAAAGTTAGCATAATCGAAACCAGTGTTTTGATTATAGTTTTGTATATCCTCCACCATCACCAATAAATCAAGAGCTATCCTAACCTCAAAATCTTGAGCCAGTACTTGATTTAAATAGTAGGGTATGTACAAGATCATGGTGGGCCAAAAAGTGGCAATGAGGAAAAAAACACGTCTTTCATTAACCCAAAAATGCAAAAATACCGTGTTGACTTTTTTTAGGCTTGGGTGTTAGTACACACCACCAAAGCAAACACCAATCCTAGTTTTCCATATCGGATATCCGATCCAAATCAGATATCCAATTTGTAAAAAGTATATATATACAAATTATGTGGCTATTTTAAAATCATTTGACAATCAAACAACCCGCGGGCACACAGTGAGGAGGTTCTTCGCGTAATGGATATCCAATTTCACCAATATTCGATTTGAAAAGGTAAGATTTTAGATTTTTATTTGCTTTAATTCAATTTTGAATTAGATTTGGATAATTTCAATTAGTTTTTTGTGGATTTTTTTTCAAAATAGGGTTTTTGATTGAATTTTTATGAAAAAATTG